>MU279400.1:0-130005 GCA_022385695.1 Xylaria arbuscula
GAGTAATCTCTTGACGACCACTTAGTTACGACCCGACCGTACAACGTTCGCACCCTAGGCACGATCCAATACGTGGAGCTTCGAGTATTAACGCCCTTATAGACTAACGGTTTGTTACACAAAGGTTAAGCTTATAAACTATTAATTAATATTTTTGAAATCTTTATTTAAAAAGGAATTTAATGGTATTTGTTATAAATTTGCTATTATTTTATTTATAGGTACATTTAAAACCACGTTAAAATTTTAGCGTGGTTTTAAATATAGTACTAAATAAAATAGTAGTAAATTTATAGAAAATACCATTGGATTCGTCTTTAAGTAAGGATTTTAAATATGCTAATTATTAATTTGTAGCCCTAATATCCGTTGAGATGCACGGGCTTTTTCGGTATATTTTTATATGGGAAATCGGGTGGCTAGCTTAATTAAGTGTCCGGTTTAAGTGAGAGATGCGTTAATAAATAATATTAAAAATGCTTTTATGCTATTTTATATAACATATATTTTTTAAACAATAAATTTAATAAACATTATATAGCTTATTATTTTTTAAATAAGCTATTTTTTATTTTTAATAAAAAATTAATAAATAAACATGCATTAATTTATGAAAAAGCATAAATATAAAAAAATATAAACTTTTTAGCTTTTTTATTAATTAAATTTATAATATAAACAATGTATAACCGGTTAATTTTTATTATTTTTTTATTTATACCGGTTTTTTATTTATTTATAAAAAAAACATATATTTAATTTTTAACGTATAAAATACCTTTTACTTAAAAAGGCTTAATAAAAATCGCGTTTTAGCTAAAAAAAAGTATTGCTTTTTTTAAAGCTTATTTATATCGCTAAAAATAAAAAATAGCTTATTAAAAAAATAACAAGCTATATAATGCTCACTAAATTTGTTGTTTAAAAAGTATATATTATATAAAACAGCATAAAAACGTTTATAACGCTGCTTATTAATTTTAAGCTAAATTTATTAAAAGTGCAAAAGAAAATTTCCAAATATAATTTATAAACATTATATAACTAGTAAAATAATTGGTAAATACACCGTTAAAAAAAAAAGTTAAATAATTAATAAGCTATTATTTTTAATTAGTTTATTTTTATTTTAATATTAATTGCAGTAATTATTTTTAATACTTATACCTATATATAAAATATTAAAAAAAAGTGTTAAGAAAGGCTAGTTGCTAGCGCTAATAGCAGCGCTCGTAAAAAGTTTCCCCGGTATGTTTTACAAGCTATTTCATCGAGGTAGCAAGCATATTTAAACGGTAAACCAGCTTATTAAATTCCACGTAAAGCTTTTTTAGCGCTATAAAACATGTTATCAGCCGTGTATTTAAAATAATTTCATTAAAAAAAAACATTATGCCTTTATACTTTTATGCTTTTATAAGGCTTATTTTATGCCTAGGTATTAATTCCTTTTTAATAATATAAATAAGCTTTAAAAATAAAAGTAATATTTTTTAAGTAAAATATAATTTATATTAAACGTTTTTAAATAAAACGTATTTTATATATTAAAAAATATAATATATGTTTTATTATATAAATAAAAAAACCAATATAAATAAAAAAATAATAAAAAATTAGCTGGTTATATATTATTATATTATAAATTTAATTAATAAAAAAAGCTAAAAAACCTATGCTTTTTTATATTTATGTTTTTTTATAAATTAATGTAATGCATTTTTTATTTAAATAAAAAATTTAATTAAATTAATTATTTATATAATATATATAACATTAATAATTTTATATAAGGTATTATTAAACTTTTTTTTAAATAATTTAATAAAAAATAAATTTATAAATTACTAATTAATATATTTAAAATCTTTATTTAAAAGGGAATTTAATGGTATTTTTTATAAATTTATTAATATTTTATTTATAAATGCATTTAAAACCACGTTAAAATTTTAGCGTGGTTTTTAAAATAACGGTAAATAAAATAATAGTAAATTTATAAAAAATACCATTAAATTTCTTTATAAATAAAGATTTTAAATATATTAATTATTTGTTTATAAGCTTATTTTTTGTCAAATTATTACTCTTTTTATATATAAACTTTTAAGTGTAACCAAGGGGTCGCTAGCTTAATTAAGTGTTTTATTCAAATAAAGGATATGTTATGCTTGTTTATTAATTATTTTTTATTTATTTTTAAATTTAAATTTTTATTTCTTTATTTTTTTTAAAAATGTAAATTTTAAATAAAAGTTTATTATATAATTTTATATTAATTATATTATATAAATTAATTATTTTAATATTAAATAATTATAAATATTTATTAATAATATTATTTTTTTAAATTTATAAAAAACTTTATATTTTAATATTTTAGCTAAAAATTAAAATAAATATAAAAATTTAAATAATAGCCTTAAAAAATAAAGCTTTTTAAATTTAAAGTATTTATATAAATATTATTTTTTTAAGAAAAAAAACAAATTTTTAATTTTTTTTCGATTTTTAACGCTAAATTTAAAAAATAAAATTTCATATATTTTTAAGTATTTTTTATAAAACATGAAAAATACCCACTTTAAAAAAATCTAAAAATAAAATCTAATTATATATTTTAAATTCTTTATTAAAATTTATTTTATTTTAATTTTTATTAATTTATTTACATATAAATTTATATAAAAATAAATTATTTCATTAGGTGAGTTTTGGTGTAAAATGGCACCGCGGACGGGAGTTTTTTCGAGCCACTATAGTTAGGTTAACAATGAAAGCTTTATTTATATATGCCTTAAGTGTTGTTCTTGCTTTTGTTGCCCTGGCGTTGCTTTGCTATGCGGGGCAGAAAAGCGGTCCCATGCTTGCTGCTAGTGTATGTGACAAACCTTAGATTTGTTTAGCGTGGTATACTCAGAGCTCCCGTATGGATTGTGCTAGGTAGTATAACAGGTAGTGGTTATTGTTATGTGGTTACTAAGTAATTATGCATTTTATACACTATCCAGTTTATTCCAAGAATCAAATTTTTTATTATAATAAATTTTAAAAAAAAAATTATAATAATTAAAAAAAAAATTTTTTTTTTTTATATAAACCTTTTTTTTTTTTTTTTTTTTTTTTTTTTTTTGTTGTTTTTTAAAAGATATTAAAAACTTGTTTTTTATTTTTGTTTAAAGACTAAAGATATTTTTTATTGCTTTTATTGTTTTTACAGAGATTATAATTATATGATCTCACTTTTTTAACTATGGCTTATTTTTTAATTTAATTAAATACTTTTTATTAAGCCGTTTAATTACCTTGGTTTATTAATAAGCCGTTTTTCTATTGGTTTATAATATTATTTTTTTTTCCCAGGTTTATTATTTGTAATAAATATTAGTGCGTTTTTTTTTTTAATAAATAATATTGTTTTTTTTTTTAATCGCTTGTTTTTTAAAATATAACTAGTTGCATTTTTAAATTACGCAAAAAGTTATTTACTAAAAATTATTGCAAATTTTTTAACTTTATTGAGCAGTTTAATTTTAAAGTTATGCTTTACTTTTATTATTTTAACAAAGGTTTTATTTACAAAATGTTAAAAGATTACAGTTAATGCAAGAATTATAACAACGCAAACTTTTAAACTTGCAATAATAATTACATTTTTTTTTATTTTTTTTGCTAAATCTACGCTAAAAAAACTTAAATAAACAAGGAAAAACAAAAAGTGTTGCAGCATTTTTAAAAAGCAACTAAATAACTTTAAAAGTTGTTTATTTATATAAATTGTTTAACCTGTTAATTTAAATTTTTTTATAAAAAAGGTGTAAAATTTATTTAGCATGGCTTTTAAAATTTAAATAAACTAGAAAAGCAAAAGCGTTTGGAAAAAAAGTAAAGGCGCTTTACTGCCGAGTTTCTTTCACTATTCTCTCCTCGGGTAAATTGAAACGCCTTAAATCCTTTTTTTAGTGTTAACTTTTTTCTTTAGGCATTGGTCGGTTAAAATGTTGCTAGTAAAATTAGTTAACTATTTACCTTATATTTTTCAATTTTTTATAAGTTTTTAAGTAGTTTTTACATATGAGTATTTTTTTTATTTAATTAAATATTTATAAGTTTTTTTATTTTAACGTAAATCTAATATTTTTTTAACGTTATATATATTTTTATTTGGTTTAACTTTTAGTTTAATTTAAAGTTTAATGTTTTTTAATGCTAGCTTAAGTAAAGAAATATAAAACTTTGGCTATATTTTAGCTTTTTTAAGTAGTTTAAATTAATAGTTGGTTTTTAAAATAATTTCTTTAATTTTAAATGGTTTAATTTATTTAAAGTTAAGTTTATTGCTTAATTGTTTTATTTTAATGTTATGCTTAAAAAGATATACTTTATCCTTTTTTTCTATAGTTGGCTTTAATAACCTGTTTTTGTTATAGTACTTTTTTATGTGGTTTTGCAAAAATACTAGCTTGTTTTATAGTTTTTATTATAGTTTAATGATTTTTTTTGCCTATGTTTTCGCATTAAGTGCCATTGCTTTTTTAATTGCAGTTTTATTTAATTTTAAGTTAAATCTATAATTTGCTTTAAATGGTGATATTTCCATTAATTTATTATTAAAACTATTATAAGCATACTTTGCTATAGGTAATAGTTTAACCCAATTATTTTGCTATTTATTAAGGTAGCAGCAAAAGTACTGTTTTAAAATTTAATTTAATTGTTTTGTTTGTTTATTTGTTTATAAGTGATAAGCCGTAAATATATAGTGCTTAACTCCTAATGTTTTTATTAATGATTAATAAAATTTAAAGGTTATAATTGTCTTTTTATTAGTAATTGCTTTTTTTAAAACTTCATGTTTGCTAAAAATATGTTTAATTATTATATAAGCTAAATCTTTTGCCGTATTTAATTCCAGGTATGGTATGAAATATCTATACTTTATAAGTTTTTCCATAATAACTAGGATTAAGTTATACTCGACTTTTGTTATTGGTTTTTTTAACTTGGGTAGCTTAACTATAAAGTTAAACGCGATTAATTTCTAAGCTTTATCTGGTATTTATTTTAGTTGCAATAACCCGTATGGTTTATGCCGTGGCATTTTGCTTTTTCTGCATAAGTCGCATTTTTATAACACTTTTTTAATAATGTTTTTCATTTCTTTCCTATAAAATGCTTGATTTTTAATTTTTTGGGTAGTTTTAAATATTCCTTGATGTTTTGCGAATAAAGGTTCGTGTGCTATCTTAATAAGCTTTTCCTTTAACTTAGGTGGTATTTAAGTTTGGTTTTTGTAATAAATAAGGTTTAATAAGCTATTATGTTTTAAACCTTTTTTATTAAACTGGTTTATATTGCCGTAGTAATATTTTAGTGTTGTGATTGCTAATATTTTTTTTGCAAATAACTTATAATTTATTTATATTATTACTAATAGCGTTAATCTTTGTTTTATTTCTTTAAAAAGTGTTTAACTTTTTTTTTCCTTTTTATCTTAGTGATTGCTTTGTCGACTTAAAATGTCTGTTTTAACGTTTTCTTTTCCTTTAATATAAATAATAGTAAAATTAAATTGTAATAAAAATTTTAACCATTTTATTTATTGTTTATTTAACACTTTTAATGTTATAAATATTATAAGGTTTTTATAATCGGAATATACTATTAGCGGTTTTTTTGGTATATAAAGGTAGTGTTCCCATTCTTTAAATGCTTGGATAATAGCCATTAGCTTTTTATTTAGCAGCGTATATTGTGCTGCTGGTTTTGAGAATTTCTTTAAAAAGAAAGCTACCGGATATAGTTTTTCGTTTTCATTTTATTAACCTAGTTAACCGCTTATTGCCATATTATAAGCGTTAACTTTTACTTTAAATTTCTTATTAGGATTAAATAGTTTTAAAATCGGGTTATTTGTAACTAGAAATTTAATCTTGTTAAAAAACTTTTGTTTTTTGTTTTTCCAATGGAAAATTAAATCTTTTTTTATTAGGTTTGTAAAAAAACCTACGTGTTTATTAAATCCCTTAATAAAGCTTTAAATATAGTTTATAAATTTAACAAATGCTTTTATATTACTTACCGATTTGGGTATAAGCTAATCTTTTACTATTAAAATCTTGGATTTTTAAATTTGTATTTTTCTTGGAGTTATTATAAATTTAAGGAAATTAACTTTTTTTGTGTGAAATTTGCTTTTTTTAAGGTTTACTTTAAATTTTGCGTTTTGTAATGCTATAAGCACCTTTTTAACATGCTTTTAATATTTTTTAAATGTTTTAAAGTATATTAATATATTGTTTAAATATATTATTACAAATATATTAATAAACTTTTATAATGCATTTATAATTTATGTTTAAAATATAGCTAGTGCATTAATAAGCCTAAATAACATTACCAAGTATTTAAATAATCTATATAATGTTTTAAATGTTGTTTTTCATTTATTGCTTAACGCTATTATTGTTTAATTATATGCGTTTAATAAGTTAAATACTGTAAATTATTTTATATATATTAATTTATTTTATAAATTATTAATTTTAAGTAATAGTCCCACAAATTTAATTGTTTTAAAGTTTATGTTTTTAAAGTTTATATAAAGTTTTTATTTTTGTTTGTTGTTTTTTCTAACTTTTTTAAGCATTTATAGCACTAACAATTGTGCTAATAACGTTAAATGCTATATAAACCCCTTTGCTAAGTTTGTTTTAATATAATTGTTAAGTTTTTTTAATTGTTTTTAATTTATATAATATAGTAAAAATAATTTTAATAACGTGTTTTATTATCAAGTGATAAATATTATCAAGTGATAAAAGTTTTAAGCACTATTTAAGTCGCAATATAAAAAAAACAACCATAACGCAATTAAATTACTTTAAATTAATCGGAATTCTTTTTATTAAATGTATTTACATCTATTGTATAAGTGCGCGCATTATGACCGGTGTTGCCGCATATGCCACAATGGTGCGCGCGCGTAGATGCCCTCACCCAACGACCACTTCCTTCACTATTTTTTTGATTTATTTGACCACCACTCTTTTTAGAGACCTGGAGATCTGTTTTCTTAGATTGAGTAAGTACTTCTCCAGTTTGTAATCGTTTATTTTTTGTTTTCCGACGTTTATTAAAAATGTGGTTGGCTTTTTAAAGCTTAGCTACCTTATTTAATATTAATGTTTGCTTATGCAGTAAATAGTACGTAGCTTTTAATAATAAGTTTACAGCGTTAATAATTTTGCTAGGTAAGCTATTTTAATGCTTAGCGATTTGGGTTTTTAAGTAAATAGTTTGCAAAACAGCTTTTTTAATAATAGTAAAAGTTTTTAAAACTTAAACAGTAAAAAGTAACTCAGGCTTTAGCAATAGTGTAAAAAGGATTAGCGCAATATTAAGCCTTAAAATAACAACTTTTAAGTTAAATAAAATAAAGCCAGTGGCCTTAAACCTAGATGTAATGTTTACAGGTATTATTGCTTAAATATAAGCCTTAAAAAACGCAGGTAAAAAGTCCTCCTTTAAAATATGCGTTATACCTGTTTGCATAATATTGCTGATTTTAATATTATATGCTTTTTTTAACGGGCTAAAACATGCCACGTTTAAAGGCTGGAGTTTGTAAAAAAAATGCGCAGGCATTATTTCGGTAAAAATACCATTTTCCTAGCAATAGTTCTTAAATTTCTTTAAATAATAGCTTTTGTAACAATTAAAAATAAGAAAACGTTTTGTGCCCGTTAATCATAGTTAAGTATACTTATTAAAGTGTTTAATTTATTTTAAACTAAGATTATTATTAATTTAGCTGTTATGTGAGACCGCAATTTGCCATTTAAGTGGTAGAGGGCTATTGTAATATCAAAAGGCAAAGTGGGTTTTTCCCTCTAAAATAATAAAAGGCAGCACCGACTAACCCTGTGAATTAATCGAACAAACGGCTGTAAACCAATTCCGATTGCCTTGCTGGGCTTGCCTAGGCCTATTCTGCCTTTTAACACTTGTTACAACTATATTAATTGTAATTATGCCTATTATAAACCCTATTTTATTAAAATTATATATATCCTTTTCTGCAATGCTTTAACGCTTAATAGTCTTTTTTACGCGTTTGTAATACGCGTTATATTTGGTAGGATCTTTGCAGAGGACTCGGCTATAGTCAATTCGACGGTTTAAACGCGTTTAGAGGGCTGGTGTACGGTTTATAAAGCGCGTTGTCCAGCACTTTCCGACAGGTTGGCTACCCCGCTTAGCCAATAGTTGGTCGGCTATATTTTGAACATAATACACCCGGGGGAGAAACGCTTTTAAATCTAGGTAAATTATAAACTATATAATCGCCTGCTTTTCGGAGTCGGTTAATTTTGACTTTATATTTTTGCTGCTGCGCCGGGGCGTAACACTGGCGATTTTGCGGCGGAGGGTCTTATTAGGAATGCTATATATTTTTGCAAGCTTGTAAATAGAAATGTAAGGGTTGCGTTTGAAAGCGCTAGCAGCAATTAATAACCTAGCTTTTTTTAATGCGTGGTCTATTGTTGTAGGTAGAGAAAATAAAGTTTAAATAATAGGAGGTGAGAAAACCTGAGACTTTTATCACTTGATAATATTTGTCACTTGATAATGGAACACGTTATCGCTTTTTTTTTAAGTGAAATTTAATGATTTTATATTTTGTGCTTTAGTAAGTAATTGTGTGTTTTGCTAAATACATTGCTATAATCTTAATATTTTAATGATATTTTATTGTTAAGTATTAGCTTAAAATCTTTGATCATAATATAGATTTGCATTAATTATTTTATAAAATTACTTAATACCTATTATATAGATTTTTTAGTGATTAATTCTTTTTTTAATATATTTTACTAAAGTTAATTGGTTTTTTAGTTCACTTTAAAATTGCTTTTTTACAACTAAGGTATTTTTAAAATAATATTATACCTAAATGTTTTTATAATGTTAAGCGTAAGTTTTTCTTTATGTTTAAAAATGTTAAAAAAAAGTGCTATAGTTTCTCTTAAAATTACTTTATTTTTATACGTAATAAAACTTTTATTAACAGTTATAAATAAATAAAAGTTGTTTTTAAGCCTTGTTAATATACTTAACCGCTTAATAACTTGTGAAAAAATAAAGCTTACTTAAGCTTTTATATTTATAAATGCTTATAGCTTATTTTTTTAATATATTAAATTAATTTTCAAATAATTACTTTGGTTTATTATTATAACACAAAGCCACTTTGGTTTTTAAGTTAATTATTAATTTATTATAATTATTTTTTGTTGTTTTTTAATTAATTTTAGCTGATTATTACCCATGTTAACATATTGTTAAGTTGTTTAGCTGCGTTAATTGCTGCTTTAAATTATACTACTATATTTTTAAAAAATCCTTTAATAGTTTTTTATATAATTATAGCCTCTTTTAGCTTTTTTTCTTTAAATATAAGTTAGTTTTAATTAATTTGTTGTGTTTATTTTATGGTTTTGCGCAACTTTATTGCTTTTTATTATGCATGGATTTTGCATTTGTTATTAATGCAATCTTTTAATTATAGGATTTATTGCAAGCATACCTTAGGCTATTGTAGGTTTTTTGCAAATACTGCAAATCCTTTAAAGTTTTAATATATTGGCGTTACTTTTCTTTTATCTGCTTTATATAATGGCTATAATAAAGGTTTTTTATTTAATTGTTTGAGAAACCACATATGTTATTGCTTTTTTTACAAATGGCTAATATAATAATATGTCACAAAGCATATTTATAAAATCTATTTATATCCTTTGTTTTTTAATTTTAGCTCTGCTGATTTTTAGCTTATTATAGTTTTATTATAATAATGTCCTTTAGCAATAAGTTTTGCTGCTAAACTTTAATAATTATTAGTATTTATTCCAGCTTTTATTATAAGTATTATATTATATTATTATACATTTTTTAAAAATAGCCATATTTTCTAGTTGCTTTTTGCTTTTAACGTGTACACTATTGCTATTTTAACTTTTTTTATTTAGGATTTTTACGCGTTTAATATTTTATTAAAATATTTTTTTCGTTAAATAAATCTTGCTATAAAGTTTTCTAACCATTTTTATTTTGTTTAATGGTTATATTTTGCATAGTTGCAATTTTGTTTTTCTAAACATGATTTTCTTTTAAGCTATTTTTTATATTTGTAATTTAAATCCTTAATTTTATTTTATATAAAATCTTTGATTTTTTTTAGTTTGATATTTTTTTAATCATTTTTTTTATTATTAATTTAAGTAGGATTTTCTTAAATAGCTATATTTTGCTTGGTTTTATTATTAATGCTTATATTATATTTTTAGCAATTAATAAAGTTGCAAATATATTTGTTTTGCCTTGCTTATTTTAATTGCTTTGTAAAAAGGTGTTTTAAACACACTTGTCTTTTTTTTTTATACATATTACAATGTGGCACTCCTTTAACGTGTTATTATTGCAGTTAACTTTATTAATTATTAATTTTTAACATGGCAATAGTTATAAATAAAGCTTGTTTTGCTTTTCCAAGCTTTTGTTTTTTTTTAGGCTTGTTGCAACTTTTTACATAATGCCTTTTTTAATTGCAGTTATAGCACTTAACTTTGCCTAGGTCTCGTTTTTTAGTTGTTGCATTAAGTTTTATAAGTTTTGCATGAGTACTAAAAGCTATAAAACCTAGGGTTTTTTCTTTTTTTATATTGGCTACTTGTAATAATTCTTAGTTTTGCTATTTCTTTTACATTTTTTATTTAAATAATTAGTTGTTAATTTTAATTGCCTTTGCAATATATTTTTTTAAAGTTTTTAGTTGTTTTTTTTAATATAGGTTATTTTAAACCTTATTTTTAAGTTTTTTATAAAAAATAATCATAATGTTTTTCTTATCATTTTATAAAGTTTTGCCAAGCTACTTTTGAAATTTTATAGCATACTTATATGCTAGTTTTATTTATTGCATACTTAACAATTTTTGTTCCGCTTGTTTTTGTTTTTTTAAATTCTTATATATTTTAATTAACGCTTTTTTAAACCTTGCTAAATTTGCAAAGGCTTTTTTGGTTTTTATTTGTTGGTTTTTTTTTTTAATATTTATGTAATCGTATATAATAAGTTAAAACCACTTTATAGTGTTTTTAGTTAAAAATCCTGTTATATATAGCACCTGTTTTAATTTATTGGGCATTTTTTGCTTATAATGGCATATATAAGCTTAAACTTAAATTAAAAACTTATTTAATTAATTTTGCGTTTTATTAAATTGTGCTAATTTGTTAAGTTTAAATTTAGCTGCTTTAACTTATAGTTAATTATTAAATTTCACTACTTTTTGCTTTAAAAATTTAATGGTTTTTTTTTGCTATTATTTAGCATTAATGAAAATTTATGCATTATTATTTATATTATTTGCAGTTTGTTTAACTTAAAACTTTAAATTAATAATTTAAGCTTTTATATAGTTATATTAAGCTTTAAATAGCTTGAACTTATTATTTGCTTGTGCTTGTTATAAGGTAAATATAACGTTGTAATAACTATTGTGTTATTTTTTAAATACTAAGTAATTAAATAATTTAAAATGTAATAAACCTTAGATTTGTTTAGTGTGGTATATTTAAAGCTTTTATATAAATTATGCTAGGTAATATAATAAGTAATGGCTATTGTTGCGTGATTATTAAGTAGTTAAGCAAAGTATTGCTTACATAATTTATTTTAAAAAATTATTATATGCTTAAATTAAATTATAAAATAAAAACTATATTAATTATAAAAAAAATGTTTTGTTATTATATAAACTGTTTTTTTTTTTACTATTTTTGTTTGTTTTTATTATTTTTTAAAAGATATTAAAAACTTGTTTTTTGTTTTTGTTTAAAGACTAAAAACACCTTTTATTGCCTTTTGTTGTTTCTACAGAGACCATGGTCACGTGATCTCACTCCTCTGGCTATGGCTTGTTTTTTAGTCTAGTTAGGTACCTCTCATTGGGCCGTTCGGTTACCTTGGTTTACCAACAGGCCGTTTTTCTGTTGGTCTGTAACAGTGTACCTAGGCAGTACCTAGCTCGCCTAGGTAAGTGTAGGCGATTTGTTACATATATTAGGAGAGTATACGAGGTCATGATTTTGGCCGAGGAAAATGATTGGTAATCGAAAAGACCGGCGAATGAAGGTAGAGTGTTTGTTTGATATTGTGTTCTTACGGCATGCATTCATTGCACGCTACAATGACCACAGAAGACGGTTGACTCCAGTCTAATACCGATTAGGATAATGGTCCCCCTGTCAAGAAGCTGTGTTATCGTGGGTCCTCCTCCACACGGTATGACTGCAATGTGGAGATTCGGGTTCATTACATACCAGAAAGGGAAATGTCAATACGATATGATGCCGATTACAAGCGCTGTTCCACTTCGAAGACCTCATGTCCAGCGGGAGGTCAATGGTTAGAACCACAATCTGCACAGTTGTTGACACGATACGTCTTCTCAACCAGCATGGTCATTACCAATCAGCCAATTTGCCCTAGTAAGAGTGATGGCGATCAGGTGACTATTATTATTGCCTCATCATACTCACGAAAAACTAAAGGCGTAAGATGTGTATATAAAGAAGGATATGGAAGTTCTCTTCTCTTAGCTATTTATCGTTCCTCATAGCATCATCCAACTTAGTCAGTAAACAACATATTCCAATCAATATCTCTCAACAGTTTCCACCATGAGTCAGCAAGAGCAACTCGAACAGATTACGGCCAAAACAGCCTCTTTCCCAGAGGCGATTCGTAACCAACTGGCAGATGGGCACACCAAGTTTATGTCGGCATGGGACCCGTCAAAGACGATCCAAGCCGGCGACAAGCTCCCCGACTTCCGCTTGACGGACGCCACAGGGAAGGATGTCACCAGTAGCTCGTTGCTGGCGAAAGGGCCACTTCTTATAACCTTCTATCGCGGAGAATGGTGCCCATTCTGCAACGTCGCCATCGTGTTCCTGCAGAAGCATCTCCCCGAGTTCCAAGCCAGAGGCGTCACGCTCGTCGCCATCTCCCCTGAGCTGCCCAACAACAACATGACGACCACTGAGAAGCACGCACTCCGGTTTCCCGTGCTCACCGATCTACATAACGCCTTTGCCAGAAAGCTGGGGGTCGTGTATGATCAGTCGAGTGCCAAAGACTTACACCAGTCGCTTGGAATCGACCTCAATCAGCGCAACGGTGATGGTACATGGGAGGTGCCGATTCCTGCGACTCTGTTGGTCGACAAAGACGGCATCGTGCGGAACACAGCCATCGACCCTGACTTTAAGGCCAGACTTAACCCCAAGCAGGCTTTGCAGTGGATCGATGCTTTGCTGAAATAGAGACTATAGAACCTCGGGGATGATAAGCTAGAACTCATAGTCATAGTATGTAAACGCAAATACACTTTCCTTTTTGAATCTGACTTTTCGATAAGTTTGCTATTGTTACCGGTCATGTGCAGTGTTGGTGGTAAGACAGTCTAATCAAGCCTAGTATGATGCAAGGGATAGTGTTGGAATGGCCATCTCGGGACTAAATTACCTGCCAAATACTCTCTTTACTACTCAAGCCTTCCCCTAGACCCAGAACTGAAGAAACCGTGCTAATGAGACGCAGACTGGCAATATAACTCAAAAGAGTAGATATGACATGCTGGTCAAAACAACATGAACGCAGATTCTGTTTAACGTTGATGCGGGGCGATAAATCCCACTTCGCAGACCACACTAGGGGTATAGAACGTGGTAAGCTTTTATATACAAATATATAATAATACTAGATCGTGCACACAAAAGCTCAACATTTTGTAGCCTAGAGTTTCTACAACCGGTATCTCCAGATTTATTTCGATCGATTTAGCTAACGCTCCTAATACGCTCTTTGTATGTTTGCCTTGGTAGTTTACCTCCTTCCGCTCAAGCGCAACCGGTCTCGAAGACAACGTTTGTACTATTTAGAACTTTTCGTGCTTACACCGGTAAAACCCTATGGGGAAAACCCAGGTAGCTTAAACGAGTGCTAACAAGGCCTCCTGCTGCCGGTTGTAAAAGTGTTGTCGTCGAAGTTTTCTGCGCGGCTTCTATTTAGGTGCACTAACAAACAGCTAAAATAAAGGCTAGCTATCTAAATACCTAAGTAGGTATTAGAGTATACGCGAGGTAGGCCTGTTATCGACTATGCTAAAGCCGGAACTCTTTTAAAACTTTCATTTTTTTGGCGTTTGGGGCCTTGTTAGTGTGGGCAGTAAATTGCGCATACAAATTGTATGGGAGATCCACTATCTCCACTAACAATTAGTGCCAAAAAATGTAGTTGGAGGAGGGAAGTTGTAAGTCGTATGCCAAACGACCTCTGGGTTTCTTTTCCTGGTGATTTAATCCGACGACGATGAATTAAATTGATAACGGCTCCTCAGCCTAGATCGTCGAACTTTTCCGCCCCCAACGCTGTGTAAATATCCTGCTTTGTTCCCGAGATGGACCACATACCTTGAGACACGTCGCCTACCATGTCGCCGTTGGCTCTTGAACATTCACTTCAAGACGGCTGTCCTCGCGTCTATATATGGGCCATACACTCTGCAGGGGTAGTTGTAACTTCGTAAAATTGAATTCAACTCCGGTCATCGCCAATAAATCATGCAACTGAAACACCTGATTGTTTTCTTCACTCGAGACTCTGGCTATTTAATGGTAGCATGCCGCTTTGGTCGACGCCGTCTTTGGACTCCTACTCATTTGGACTTGACGCAGTTTATCATTTGTGTGTGCCATTTTATTTGTTTGAGCATTTGGCTTCGCAAAGAAATGGCATAGTTTAACATTAGATTTGCCCCAGTGTTTTGGCAGACCATCACGATACGGTGCCGCCAGAGATGTCGGTACGCCAGATACTATAGCGTAACTATTAAATTTAGAATTAGAAGCCACGAACGTAGTGCCAGTATGCCTGACTACCCATAGTAACAAAATGCATCCTGCCGTTTTTTATTGAAAACAGGGGGCTGGTAATGCCGGTGGCTGGTATTTACAACCCACATACATTTACTATATATTAAAGAGGTATTTTTAACTTTACTATAACTAGACTTATTTTTAAGATAATTAATTAATATTATACACTTATATTTTTAATTAGTTATAAGCCTAAAAACTTAGGAATATTATTAAAGCTTTTAAAATAACTTTAAAATTAAAAGCTAACTATTATTTTTATTATTATTATATTAAATTTTTAGCTGATAATTTATTTTAATAAAAGCTGTTGTTTTTTTATTAAGCTAAAGCTAAACGACAGGATTTTTAACATAATAACTATTAATATAAGCACTATATTAAACTTTACATTAAGCAATATTATATTAAGTATTATTTTATTGCAAGCTATTTTAATGCATTATTTATAATTGTTATAATATGAATTATTTAAGTAAAATTTAAATTTTTTAAATTTTTTTTACCTTTTAAATTATATATATTATATTTTTACTATAATTATCGAGAATTATTATAACTTTAAAAAAAAGAAATAACTTAAAAACTATTAATTTTAATTAGTAATTAAGCTAAAAAGCATAAATTATTAAAAACGTTGTTAATTTTGCTGTTATTTTAACAACCGGAAATTAGCTAACTAAAATAAACAAAATATTTTAAACTTTATAAAACAAACGGAAATCTCGTTTAAAAAACTGCTTAAAAGCTAAGCCTAAATTATTTATAAAAGCTTAAAAATTTAAGCAAAAATATAACTTAAAAATTTAATTATTTATTTTACTTATTTATTATTGCTTTTTTAATAAATAAAATTTCTTATACTTTATTTAAAAACTTTTCCAATTATAATTATCACTTTATAGCATTGTTTTTATTTTTATTAATTTTATTATTATTATTTAGCAAGGTTTTTTTTATATTAACGCTTAATAACATTAATAAAATTAATTTTTTTAAGCTTAAAGTTATTATTAAATTATTTACATTTAAATTTTCTATTATATTTAATAAATTTAATTTAAAATAATTAACATTTGCTAAATTATTTAATAATTAAAATTTTTATAAATATATATCGAGTTTAATTTTATTTTTTTATTTAAATTTACTTTAAACAACTTTACTTTAAATAATAATTTATTATATTAATTAATTATGAATAGCTGCTAAAATAAATAATAAAAATATTAAGTTTTTAATTAGTTTTAAAAAGTTTATAATATTTAAATTATTTATTAATTATAAGCTTTATAAAACACTTTTTAAAAAAAAAATTAAAAAAAAATTAAAAAAAAACATTTATTAAGATTTTTAGTTTATTAATTAGCATAAACTTATATAAAGCAAAAAAAACCTAGAAAATGTTTTAAAAAAAGGTTATAAATTATATATATAGCTATTGCAAAAAAAACGCGCAAAATATAATAAAACAATAATAAATTAATTTTAAAGCTTAAAATAAAGTGTTTATAATAACTAATGTTTAAAACTTTATTAAATAACGTTTTAAATTTATTAAAAGCTTAACTTTTTAATTTTTATTATATAAATAAAACAACACTTTTTTAATTATTAAAAGCTTAATTTTTTTATTTGCTATTAAACTTTGTTTTATTTGCTTTAATTTAAAAAAATTAAACTTTAACACTTATATTTTAAAGAAACTTTTTTTAATAAAAAAGTTTTTCTTAGCTTTTAAAAAAAACTACTTTATTTTTATTTTTATTTTTTTTTAAATTAATTATATTATTATTATTAAATAAGCTTTTAAAAAAAATATTAAAAAGCATAACTTTTAATTTAGCTTTAATCAAAACTTAATAAAAATATAATTAAAAAAATAACTATTTAAAATAACGATAAAGCTTTGTTATTTATAAAATAACATTAAAAAAATAACCTTTGAAATAATAATAATAACTGCTTTAAAAAACGCAATTAAAACTATAGCTTTAATTATTAACATTATATTTTTGCTAATTAAAAAATAATAAACTATTTAAAAAATAAATGCTTTTTTAAATATTTAAAAAAGGCTTTTAAATGGTAAAAAGAAAAAAAACCTGTTAATAAAAAGCTAAAATTAAATAATAATAATATTAAAATTATAGCAGCTTTATTTGCTATTAATAAATTAATAATAAATGTTTTAAATTTAATGTTTTTAATAGCTTGTAATAATATTAATAAAGTAAAAAAGCAATTAAAATAAAAACCAAGCATTTTTAGCAAAATGTTTAATAATTTTAAACGTTAAAAAAATTATTGCTTATTAATAATAAAAGTGCTTATATTAAAAAGCTTAATAGCTAATGTTTTATTAAATTTAAATTTGCAAAAAACTTAAATAAAAATAAGCTTTTTAAATTTACTTAAATTTAAAGCGAAAAATTTAATAAAATAATTAATAAGCTATATAATTTTAAATAATAATTATAGCTAAATTAACTTTAATAATAAAATTTAATTTATTAAATTTAAACTTTATTAAAAATTATTAATTTATAATATAAAAAACGTAATTATTATTTTAAAATAAATAAATATTATTAAGTTTTATATTATTATAAAAGGAAAAATTAAAATAATTATTATTATAAATATTATATATTATTTATAAACGAGAGTTAATTTAATGTTTATTTTACAATTAGTTAAAAAAACGCTAAATTTTTATTTTATTAAAATAAAGCCTAAGCTGTTATAAAAAAGTATATTTTTTTATAGCAAAAATATTTAACGGATTATATATAATTAAATAATTAAATAAAAACTTTTAAATAGTTATTTTAAATTTTATTTTTTAATTTTATTTTATTAACTTTATGCTAAAAATATAACATAAATAACTTAAGCATGTAAATAATAAAAAAATAAAAAACTTAATAATAATAATTAAAAGCTTAAATTTATAAATTAAATATTATTTATATAATGCTTATATTAACGGAAAAATGTAAGCTAAATTATATAAAGGAAAATTATTTAAAAAAAACTTATTTTTTAAAATTTATACACCTTAACAAAGTTAGCATACCTTATAATATACCTAAAGGTTATAATGGCTTTATAAGGTAAATGGTTATTGCTTGCGGCTTTAATAATGCAACAGGGCTGGTGGTTACAGGTGCTAGGCACCTGGTATAGCCGTTGATCCGGCTATTCGGAAGGCTTACGGCTGCGCGCAGCCGAGATCGGGCCGACGATATCCCGAATTTCTAGCTATATTAAGGGGTTGGCCGTCGGCCAACCTACCTACCTACCTTAGCCACTTACCACACAACTAGTCAACCAAGTTATAAGCCACCACTTATAGCAATGGCTATGCCATTGCCCATACAATTTACATACATTTTTTTCATATTAGTTGTTGTTATTGTTTTGTTGTTGTTTTTTTTATTGTTGTTTTTTAAGCCTTGTTTTAATAATTAAATATAGGTTATATTACTGTAAAATTTATTATTTTAATTTTTAAAATTTAAATTATTTTTGCAAAAGTGAAAAAAATTTAAAAAGCGCTATTGTTTTATTATTTTTAATCAATTAAGCTTATATATAAGCAAGGAATTTATTTATTATTGTAATTAAAAAAGCATTATTAAAAAATATATAGTTATAAATTAACATTAATAAAATAATAAAATTAAAAAAACTATTTATATAATAAAAAACTTAATATAATTATTATTAATTATTATTAATAAAAAAAAATATTGTTAAAATATTAGTTTATTTTTATTTAAATAGCAGTTTATATTAAAAATAAAAAACGGTTTAAAAAAATAAACTTAACGTTTTATTAAAATTAATATAGTAAAAAACTTAACGTTAATAATATAATAACTTTTAATAAACATAGCAAATATATATTATAAAACAAATTAAATATATTAAAAAATAAAACTGTTTTTTATATTATAATTAGTTATAAAAGCAATAAAATTTATAATTATACCGTTTATAAGCTTAATAATTATATTATTATTAATGTTAATAATGTTTTTTTTATTAAAAAATATTTGCATATATTTATAAAAAAAATAAAAAACTATTTAAAAAAACGCTTTAAATTATTATTATGACTTAGTAAATAAAAACAAAGAAAAATCGCAAAAAAAAAAAAAAGTTTACACTATAAAAAACGGCTTTTTTAAACTTATTTTTAATAAAACTTTTAAACTTATATATATTTACCGTTTATATAAAACAAGTATAAAATAACTTTAAAAAACCATTTATATTTAAAAAAAACCAGTATTTATTAGCGCTATTATAATTAATGTAATTAAATGTTAATTTAAAAAGCTTTATAAAAAACGTATTAAAAAATTATTATAATTTATGTTTTTAAATATAAATTTTAAATTATTTATATTATAAATTAAAAGCTTTATTATTTACGTTTAAAATAGCAATTATAGCATTGTTATTTATATTATTAGCAATTAATATAAAGTTTAAAAATTATAATTAAATAAAAAGCAACGCTAAATAATTTAAATAGCGCAAAGCTATAAAATTAAAATATAAATGTTTTATTAATAATTACACTTAAACTTTTTATAAATTACTTGTTAATAAAAACGCAATAATTAATAAATAAATATATAAAATTAAAAAAAAGCGCTTATAATAAAATTATTAAATATAAAGCATAATAAATAATTAAAAACTTTAAATAAATTGCTAAAAAAATTATAATAAAATGTTTGCGTTAATAATTAAATTTATAAATTATAAAGATATTTTTATTATTATTATAGCTTTAAACTTTAAAATTAAATAAATAAACGTTAAAATTGTTTTTTTATATATAAAAATATATATATATATATATATATAATAACCATTTAAATTTAATAATAATATTAGCAAAGTTTGCAAACTAAATAAAACATTATATAAATTTAAACAAGCTTTTAAAATATAATATTAAACGTTAGCAAATTTTTTATATATATTAAGCTTTAAATTATTAAACTTAAATGTTTGCATTTTTGCTAAAAAACACGTATATATAGCTGTTTATATAAATAACCTACTTATTATTAAACTATTAAAAAAAAATCAGCAAAATTAAAAAAGCGCTATTTATTAAGTTTAAAATGTAAAACTTAAGCTTTTATTTTTTTTATTTAAACATAGCAATTATATAAAATTAAACAAATAACCGTTTTTTTTTTAGCTAAAAAATTTATTTAAAAAGATAATTAAAAATTTTAGCTAATAAAATATATATATTATTATTATTTTAATAAACATAAATAAAATTTCAAAATTAATAAACAATTATAAAGCTTTTAAAAAAAACATATAATAATATATTAAAGTTATTAGCTATTTAATATATATTATATTAAACATTAAATTAAACATAGCCTATATAATATTTTATTTAAGTAAATATATAAAAAACCTTATATTAATATATAATAAAGCCGCTAAAAAAATGTTATAATATTTTTATAATATTATTAACTTAAAATTATATTATAAAAAAAACCTGTAAAACTTAATAAAATAAATTAATATTAATTAAATTAGCTATATATAAATTAAAAAATTTATTATTAAATATATTTTTAATATAAATAGCAGTGTTATTAATTAAAGCTTAAAATAATTATAAAGCATTATTTTATTTTTTTATAAATTAAAATTTATAAAATAAACGCAGGCTATTAAAAAAGCTATATAATTATAATAATTTTTTATAAAGCTAAACGCTATTAAAAAAAACATATTTGCTATTATTATTTTTAAAGATAATTAAAAAGCCATAGCTATAATAAAAAATCCCTAATTTTATAACAAAATAAATCATATATTAATATAATAAGCTTTTTATAAAAAATAACATAATAAAGCAATGTTAACTTTTTATAAGTTTATATATTTAAACAAATAATTAACGGCTTTATAAAGCTATTATTAAAAAACAAGTTTAATACCTTTAAAAATACTTTAAGTTTATGCTTATAAAGCAAATAAAAAAAACTTTACAGCACTTTATAAACGCTTAATATAAAAAAGCCATTTAATACACCTAATATAAAAAAACTATTTAAATAGCAGCTTATAAACGTTTAATATAAAGAAATTATTTAATGCATTTAATATAAAAAAACCATTTAATATATATAACTACTTTGTTTTTTAAATAACATTATTAATTTATATACCATTAAAACTTACGCTTTTTAATAAGTTTATTTATATTATTTATAATTATTTTAACTATTGCTATTATTAAAAAATCATATAAATATTATAAAAACTATTTTATAAATAACTTTTAATAATATTAAAATAATTACTTTAAATTTTATTTATAAAAAAAAATGTTTTTTATATTTAATAGCAATAATAATATATAAAATAATTGCTATATTTATTAAAAACATTTTTTTATTTTTTATTATTTATATTATAGCTAAAATATTTATTAATTTTAATAAACTTTTTATAAATTTAAAAACTTTTGCAATAAAAATTAAAATATATTTATAATAATTTAACTTTTAATTAATATTATTAATTTTAAATTATTTTTATATTTATTTATAATTTATTATTTATTATAATAAACAAAATAAAGTAAATTAGCTAAATTATATATTAAACGTAATAATAAAAAACATTTTTAATTATTTTTTTAAGCTTTTAAATATAACTTTTAAAAACATTAAAATAAAAATATTTAACGTATTAAATAGCTTTATTATAAAAAACTTATAAAACGTTTATAATTAATATATTTTTGCTATAATTATTATTAAAAGCAAAAAAGTAAAAAAAAAAAAAAATTTAATATAAAATTATAATTTAATAAAAATAAGCAAATTAAAACGTTATAAAATACTATTATTTAAAAAATAACGTTTATTTATTAATTATTTAAAAACAAAAAAAAATAAGCAAAACGTAAATATAATATAATATTAATAATAGCAAAAAAAGCTAAAAAAAATGCTTACTTAATATATTATTAAAAGTTGTTAAATAATTTAAAATAAATAACCTACCTTATTAAAAAATCGAAAACATATAATTTTAAAACTATATACAACTTTAAACATAATATAAAACAATTAAAAGTAAAAATAATAATAGCTTTATATAAATAAATATAGTTTAAGTAAAAGTATTAAAAACAAAAAGCTAGTAATGCCAGTAGCTAGTACTTACAACCCACATACATTCACTATATATTAGAGAGGTATCTCCAACTCCACTGTAACTAGACTTACTCTCAAAATAATCAATCAACACTGTACACCTACATTCTCAACTTTCTTCAACCCATCCACCTCCCTATTGTCAGGGGCCATAGTCACTATGAACCCTGGAGTGGATATAGTGGCCTTGGGTATATATAGGGGGGGTTTCCCCCCTTAGATATTAGAAGGCTAGGGGCTAATTGATCAACCTTTACCTACCCTATGGCTATTGACCTCTTATACCTACCTACTATGTCACTACTTCGAGGCTTCTATTTACTCTGGAACTGACCTACCTAACACCTATCAGGCCAGAGCGGATCATATTAGAGAGTGTAGGAAGCATCACGACTTAGCCACCGCTAGAAGCATGTCTTCAGACCCCCTATCGATCTTCAGTTGAATTTGCCTCTACACTGAATGGAAGCGGGGTGGGCTGATGGGGTTTCATTACATGGTCGCCTCACAATAGAATGCGGTCGGTACTCCTGAAACCGGAAGGATTGTTTCTTTTTATCCTTACTCTCGCGGAATTCGCGCTTCAATTTTCTCGACGATACTCATCTCTGATTTCGGTATGACGCGCCTCATGCAGAATTCAAACCAATCAGTTATCAATGTCGCATTATCGCCCACAAGTGCTGGGAATATAGGGGCGTTCCTTACTGTTGGTGATCTTGATAGTTCGGCTGTGTTATTTGGCGAGGAAGAATCACTTGGCTGACCCAGCGCCGAACCGACAATCTTTCTCGGAGGCAGCATTTTCGTTGGTGTTGAGAGCAGTGTGCATTAGGCCGTCTTTGACGGTGGAACTGACGTTCAACTCTGACACAAGATTCTTGATCTCGGGACACATCGCGTACAACCAATCTCTTCAAGATGCTGAACCGGCGCCAACTCAGCAATTCTCGGACTATGGGTTGTATTGCTTACCGCCTACCTATAACTGCTCCCTCCCGGCAAGTCAAGATCCCCTATTACACCCACAGTAGCCGACGAATATGTACCCTTTTTTGATCAATGCGGATAAGGATCTGCATTCGATGCCCGCGTGGGACCAACGAAGTAGTCCTTCCGACTTCGCTTCCGGATCCTGACGAGCATTGGTATTTGCAACTAACGTGCCCTATTCGTACTTACTACTGGGGGACAGTGACGGAGTCTGGACCAAGGCACACTAGGTGAATCCACATCGCATGGAGGACAGCTCTCCTACGAAGTTCAGCCTGGAAATTTTCTGAACGCTAAATTATGCTTCTCGACTGTGAATATAACAGTACCATGGCAGGAGAGATCAACTAGACTGAACCAGACCTCGCATGGAATAGCACGACGCAGTCTTACAAGGTAGATTCGCTGCAGACTCTTTTCGGCGCTGACGCTGTCCACAAGAGCCCGCCTAAGAGGGGCCATTTCTATACAGGACCCGACCACCCGCCCCAGGTAGCTTTAACGTAAACAGCCCTTCTACACGGGGCGCAATCGACGTCAGCTCAGCAACGTCTGGCAGTAGAGCAGCGGCCGTGGTCTGGGTGATAGTATCGACGGCAGCAGTGTCGATATGTGTGACCACTGCACCATCTTTGGGAGCGGCATGTCGGACGATACATCTACTCTCTTCCATGGTATTGTCAATACAATAGGGCGCGCCGCATTGACCGTTGAGACATGTCTAACAACGCCGTCCCGCTCGTGGTATTACAGCTCTAACCCCGGTTCGACGTCGACACGGCTCTCGCCACTACTGTTCTGTTGCCAATTCGCTGGTCAGGATTCGCAGCTGTGGCGACACTTTGGCCACGAACACGGTGTTCATGGTGATAATCGCGGCGCTGTGCATGCGGGACACATGATTCACCTTTGCTGGCAATTATTGGCTCGCGATTTCTCAGCTCATCTCCAAGGACACGCTGCCGCTCCTCGGAGAAGATCAGGGGGATGAAGGATGAAGACGTGACGGAGCAACTCAATCTTGAGCTCGAGGACTTCCTCATGAAGATTGAACGCCGGGCGCTAGATGGCCTTGTCGTTGTGGTTAAGTGTAGGGAAGGTAAATGGGCCGAATATCGCCGGTCTATTATCCTTACTTTAAACAAAATACTGGGTATGAAAGTGGTAGCAAGTGAAGTTTAATGTTATAGATGAACAGAGGTATTATCACCCATTCACCCTAGCGTGTGTTTAGATATTAAGAAAGGCGCACTCAATAGCATCGCCGGGCTCACATCGAGGAGGCCGCGAACAGAGATTGTCGTTATTGTTGTTGTCGAAGTAGTAGAAGGGGGTGTGAAGCTTTCCTAGCCATTTGTTGCTATGTTCTGGCTTGAGCATTAAAGCCAAGTGAGCGCCCGGCTTCCTAGTCGTCTGGCAGGCATAGAACCAGAATCATTGTTGATATCTGTTTCGGGAAATATCTATTATCACATTTTGAGCCTGTTTGTAGTATTCTATCACGGTCCAAAAGGCTACGTACGTCATAATTCAGCGAGTATCTCAAGTATCTAATCAGATACCTTTTAGGCGCACTGGGATGTGAGGATAAAGCGTCGGCGAATTTTATGCATGTTGGGGAAACTGTGAAACTCTCTAATGACTCATAACGAATATTAAAAGCAAGAGGCTTAAGATCAACGTTCTGGTGTAAAAGAGTTGCTTAAAAAACATCGCAACTTAGAGAGCAGCATCACTTCAATATGTGGTCAGGCCGTAGTTAAACACGTATTCTCCAGTCCTGGACAGATCTAGCTGAACATCTCACGTCAAGCGCACAGGACCTGGCAAAGTACGCCCCATGTTGACCACAACTGATCGTTCGAAAGTTGAAAATCTGCCTTCTGAAGACTGGGGATATCTGGCGATGAAGATAAATCTGAGGCAGCGGCAAGGTTTAGACTATGCAAGACGGGGAGCACTGAGCCTGCTGTTAAGTAAATGAGTGAGTTATAATGACCGTCATGGAAATCTGACCGGGCATCAATAATGCAATAGGTTGTAGAAACACAGGAAAGACTCACTTAAACTACTTTCCAGCATGCAGCACAGTCGTCGATCTGTGGTGTTGGATCAGCCAGGCGGCTATCTGCGCACTACAACATTGCATGTCTGGTATGAGATACATGGCATCGAAATCTCTGTATCGTTCCATGTCGGATATCTTGGTCGAAGATGAGACCACGAATACTGCTGCAGCTAAGTGTTTATTCACCAAGATCAGTTCGTGTCGACTACCCTTATCGTAGCAGATTCGAGGTGCACAATGAGTACTAATGCTCTCCCTGAGTGGCCGAGGCCATATAAGGAAACAGGGGGTTATTTTCGCAATGTCATTTACCCCCCGAGCAATCAGATCTGGCTTGAGGTAACCAACTTTGCCTGCGGCCGTCGATCGAATCAATCATCGAAGCTGCAATAGCCCATATGTGATCTTGAACGGCCTAAGCGGGGTCATGGGCTGTGTGACAACGACGTGAAGCTGCACCGTAAAGGACTGGTAGAACGGGGCATTTGGGCGAACTGGACGAATCTTGGCACCGTTCAATGCACATCTGGCAGGCATGTCAAATGCAACAAAGGACGCATATCACAACTACGAATTCTCCAACGAGACTTCACGAGCCATCCACAACCACAGCGATCGCCACCCGCAAACTTAAGCGCGTTCCGGGCCTTTTCTACCCATCATGACCAAGCAGTTCTGCTGGCTCGGTACTCACGATGAGTCGGGGTCAATACGGTGCATAGGTGTGGGATCCGGCTGACAACGTTGCTGCGGGCCATCAGTTAGAATCACATGTAGTAGTTTTCGGAAGAGTGGGTAGCACCTGAACTGGTCTTTACTATGTATCTAACCCTCGCTTGGACTTGCAGCAGCCGCTGGGGGCAAGCGTGGTACAAACCCGTGAGGTGAGATGCGTGCAAGTTGCCCTGTCTTAATCGTTGCTCAGGCTTAACAGGCCAGCGCCGGCAGAGTGGCGGTAGAGCAAGGGCTCATCGTGGACCCAGGCAGCCCTCGGGCTCACGAGTCCGGCATGTTTCTCTTGAGGTAGTTCAAGTTGGTATAATAGTGCGTGTGTCTCGGCACGAGTCAACGTGACTGTAGCCTAGCAAGGAGAGTGCGGAGATAACAGAAACGAGTAGGAAAAGGAAGAAAACGTCATAAGCCCAAGTACAGAGAAAGTATGTAACGTGCAGTATAATGTATATACTGGTAGGAACAATTGGACCTACCTAGGTATGGTCAGACAAAGCAGGTTTTGTTGCCGTACCGCTTCGATATGTGCAGCAAGTGGCAGCATAGCAAACAGGAGGGGGGGGGGGTGGGGACAACGTCGCTTAAAGTGCCCATTCCCGACATCCTGAGTTCTGGGTATAGTACTCAGGTACCGTACTTGCAGATGGCCTAGCAATATAGGATGGCGGTGAAAGTCGAAGACGCCGTTCTGATAAATCAACCATCAGTCGTCCTCGTATACACAGAATTCGCGGTATGTTGTATGATAGGTTTTGGGTAGGCACTCGGTTTGGTGTCAGAACCTTGGAATACATGCACACACAGCCTTGGAAGTCTTTTGATGTACATAATGGGTAGGTGCAACATGTATTTGACCATTGCCAAGAGCAAGAACCAAATAGACTCGGTGTTTGCCGGCAAATTCTACCTACCTAACCTACTTTGTCCAGGTAGGTACCTTAATCGGGCCCTATGATAGGGGCGAGGTAGTAGAGGTAGGTACCTTCCTACACATAATGTAGCTAGCGTACGTAAATTTTCAAGACAGACCCGCGCAGCCGCAATCATGTTCCTTGGAATACTGGTCCTCTTCCCCTCCTAACCACCCCCCCTCCTCCCTCCAGGGTCACAAACCCCACCAGCCGCCCACCATATACTTAGTAGTATTACTGCCATTAGTGTATCTCTGTAACTCCGTCGCTCATTCGTATCGCCCTACACAGGTCACCAGTGCTAGCCACTGCCTCTGTCGGCACTCCTCAAGCTCGACCTTACCTAACGGCCTACCTGACGCACTATACTCCTACACCATTGCACCACACCACACCACACCGTACTAGGTCGATACAAGCAGCCATGCTTCGGTAGTCTGGCCGGAATCTGGTGTTGGCTGCCCTCCTTCCCTTTCACAAACGTATTTCAACCTTTAGGTCTGCCTCTAGATCTACCACGTAAAGTTCCGGTCGAGAAGTTGGGAAATCTTCGCCTCCAACTATTTGTCTTGGTTGATGTCGGTTTGGCCATCGCTGTGCAGTGCAACCTGTCACGAGTTCTCTTGATTACCTGTAAGACTGGTGCTTGTCAGGTAGGTCCCGCACCCATACCACCTACAGCCCCTCCAAAAACGTTGATACCTGCCTGCACACACTCTCGCACGCACACAATGATACGTACTGTACCGTACATACATCCTATACCTACATCCTATACACATATGGACCTCCACACACAGCATACAACCTATCTTGATGACCACCACCAAACCACCGATTAGCCACTCACACTCGACAGACAGAAAATAAAACGGACTGCAGACGGCTATAGGTACCGGCATTCTCACCAGTATCCATGTGTCCTCCTCTTGCGACCGCTTCCACCTAGATCACCTCCGACTCTCCCCTGCGCCAACGGTGGTCCGGCTTCTTCAGCTGCTGGCCCCGATCACTCTTTTCTCCTTTCTCTCCTCCTCATTCTTCTAGTCGCCCCCGTTCCCGCTCTCGCCCTCTCGTCGACTCGCGCTTCCTGCCTTGCCTGTCATGGATTGGCAGCCAGTACCTGAGTCCTTGAGCCAGCTGGCTGCTTGTCTCAAGGACTCTCTCAGCGGCTTCGACAAGGCTGCCCAGAAACAAGCTGAAACTGTAAGAGATCTTCCGTTTTTGCCATTCCGCGGAGCCCATCACACCTCGCTATGTCTCGTATGCAGCGCATGCGGCTAGGCAACACCTCTCTATGTGTATCTTGAGCTGACTCTTGATGCCTCGTTCCGTAGATGCTCGAACAAGCCAAGTCTTCACCCGATATCAATAACTACCTTGTCTACCTCTTCTCTAGCCAAGACCCCCCTTCGGGCTTACAATGTTCTTCCCAAGACTACTACCTTGTGCGCTCCGCTGCTGCTATCATGTTGAAGAACAATGTCAAATCCCCTAGCAAGCCGATCCCCGATGCGAGTCTGTCCCTGATCAAGATGGCTGTGCCAATTGGTCTCCAAGACAAGAACTCTCAGATGCGCAGCTATGCCGGCAACATTGCGACTGAGCTGATTCGTCGTGGTGGACTGCTGAGCTGGCCGGACCTGCTGCCGGAGCTCCTGAAGACATTTACCAACGAGTCGGGCCAGGTATCAAATGAGGGCCAAGAAGGTGCAATCGCTGCTATGACTAAAATCTGCGAGGACAATACCAAAATGCTGGAGCGCGAAGTGAATGGGCAGCGGCCTCTGAACTTTATTCTCCCCAAGCTCATCCAAGCGACTAAGAGCTCTCTACCGAAAGTCCGCGCCCAGGCTCTGACTGCTATCAATGTTTTCGTGCCCCGCAAATCCCAGGCCATGCTCAATCATATTGATGATTTACTGCAGCATCTCTTTAGTTTAGCCACTGATTCGAGTAATGAAGTACGAAGGCAAGTCTGCCGTGCCTTTGTCCAGCTAGTCGAAACACGTCCAGATAAACTTCAGCCTCATCTCTCAGGTCTCGTCGACTACATCCTTACACAACAGCGCGGAGATGACGAGGAGTTGGGCTGCGACGCCGCCGAATTTTGGCTAGCGGTAGGGGAACACGAGAGTCTGTGGGAATCGTTGTCGCCATACATCGGCAAGATAATTCCTGTGCTTCTCGAATGCATGGTTTATAGTGGCGAGGAGATCGCTCTGCTAGGAGGCGCATCTGATGACGAAGACGAGGAAGATCGTGAAGAGGATATCAAACCACAATTTGCCAAGAAAACTTTGGCTAGAACAGCTAACGGAGTATCATCAGCGGACCCTGCTCAAAACGGAAACGCCTATCAGAAATTAGCAAGCATGGAGGATGACCTAGAGGAAGGCGAGATTGATGACTACGATGACGGAGATGATGAAAACCCTGATGATCGCTGGACACTGAGGAAGTGTTCTGCGGCCGCGCTGGATGTCTTTGCTCGCGATTTCCGAGATCCCGTATTTGAGAGCATACTTCCTTACTTAACCAAGAATCTCAAGCACGATGAATGGCCTTATCGAGAGGCAGCGGTCCTAGCTTTAGGTGCTGTCGCCGAAGGCTGCATTGGCGTCATCACTCCCCACTTACCCGAACTCGTATCTTATCTCTTCTCTCTACTCAACGATCCTGAACCTGTCGTCCGACAGATTACATGTTGGACACTTGGCCGTTACTCTTCATGGGCTGCAGAACTTGCCGATCCGAACCAGCGAAGCCAATATTTTGAGCCAATGATGGAAGGTATCTTGACAAAGATGTTGGATCGTAATAAAAAGGTTCAGGAGGCAGGTGCCTCTGCTTTCGCAAATCTCGAGGAGAAGGCTGGGAAGAGGCTTGAGCCCTACAGTTTACCCATTATACAACAATTTGTCCAGTGTTTTAAAAAGTACAAGGATCGGAACATTTTTATCCTCTACGACTGTGTACAAACCTTGGCCGAAAGCATTGGGCCGGTTTTGGCCCGACCGGACCTTGCTAACGAACTCATGCCTGCACTCATAGAAAGGTGGAATAAAGCGTCCGATGATTCTCGGGAGCTATTTCCGCTATTAGAGTGTCTTTCTTACGTTGCAATGGCCATGAATGATGCATTCACTCCCTATGCCCAACCTATATTTGGTCGGTGTGTCAACCTCATTCACCAGAATTTAGAAGCTTCCTTGGCGCATGCCAACAACCCCGCCCTCGATGCGCCCAACAGAGACTTCTTGGTCACAAGTCTGGACCTTTTAAGTGCTATTATCCAAGCCCTTGACACGTCGAAGTCAGCGAAGTTGGTCCAGGAAGCACAACCTGCATTCTTCGAACTCATGATTCTATGCATGGAAGACCCATCAAATGAAGTGCGGCAATCGGCCTACGCGTTGCTTGGTGACTGTGCGAAATACGTATATGGTCAACTGAAATCTTCATTGCCGAGCGTCTTCCCCGTGCTTCTAAAGCAGTTGGATTTCGATAATATCTTAGACGAAGAGGCTGAAAGCGGGTTTAGCGTGGTCAACAATGCATGCTGGTCTGCGGGAGAGATTGCTATTCAACACAAATCTGAAATGGCCCCATACATACCAGAATTGTTTCAGCGTTTTGCCGATATTGTCGGCAATCCAGGGATTCCCAAGGGCGTCACCGAAAATGCTGCAATTGCCCTGGGCCGGCTTGGGCTTGGTAACGCCGAACTTCTGGCTCCCCATCTTGCCAATTTCGCAGAAGACTTTCTGGTATCTATGGATGAGGTTGACTTAACAGATGAGAAGGCTACGGCCTTCCGGGGGTTCACACTTGTTGTGGAGAAGAATCCTATGGCCATGGAATCGTCGCTGTTGCATTTCTTCACGGCTATTGCTCGATATCGGGACATGAGGCTTCGTAGTCAGAACAAGACTGACCTTCACGAGGACTTCCAGAAGGTGTGCACCATATAGAAATCTTACCCTTTTGGATAGAGTTGCTAATGATAGGCCAGACACTCAACATCTATCGTCAACTAATACCTCAGTTCGACCAGTTCTTTAGTCAGTTGCAGGTTCAGGATCAAGAGGCATTGAAAACTACGTATGTCGTTTAAGTAGAAATGATGGGTGAGAGCTAGGCACGTTGGCTCATGAGTGTCACATCAACCTCGAGTTTGTCCTCTTTGGCCCTAGGCCTCTTTCAGGTCCACCGATTGGCTCTGACTTTTACATCGCTCTCCTGTGGGGCTTCTCGAGAGCCCCGTATCTCTCAAATCGTCAACATCAAGAGTCATTCAACAGCGAAATACGAGTTGATCTTTTCGTGTACGACCTGCATGGAATCTCGGCGTATCATGCGGAGCGATCCCTTTATCAAGATGCTTCTAAAACTCTTTCGGTGTTCAGTATGAGATGTCTCAAGTGGTATTGTGAGGAGATGATGAACGAATCAATGGAATAATCTGAATGGGTGAACGGAATGGTTATCAGGGACTGCAACCATGGATTCGTGGATAGACGGAAAGGAGATATTAGGGATTGGGATTAGGAATGAGAGAGTGCAGCAAAACAAAAGCTTAAGTCATCAGTGGGCTTTGTACTCGTCAGAATGGGATTCGCATAGGTGGTAAGTATAAAAAAACCAGTAGATAGATACCATACTTTTGATGCCTAGGAGGAATGAAGCGGGTGTTCCTCCTTCATCTTTCAGAACCCCCCATCCGCAAAATCTAGATAGCATTTTTGTTTTGATAACATCCACCTACTACCCCCACTGCTACTACGGTCATTGGGGTTAAGGTAGTTGCATGGTGGTGCTGGCGTTGTGGACTGTCAGTCGAGATCAGTCGACTAGTGGAATGCAGTGATAATGTATGCTGCATTTCACCAGATATAGGTTAGCTTAGCTAGGTTAGTTATAAATAGTGTCATGAGTTAAACTATCTAACTAAGTAGAATTACAAACCCTTTTTATTGGTGAAGATGGATAAACAACCCTCTCTCAAGACGTATAGAGTAATAGGTACCTAGGCTAGATCAAGATTCTTTCGGTGGAAAATGAGAGGCATAAGAACTTTCATTTCATATTATGAGCAGATGGCAAATGGCAAATGGCATATGCATGTGTGCGTATGTTACGACCTAGCAACCAACATGATAGTCTCTCAAAGTCCGATGCAGAATCGGCTATGAAAAGGTCCAGTCCTTACCTGACGTTCTGATCCATCGAGAAAGTAAATCAGGAGCTCACATTTAAGATACGGTAGGCATTCGCATTTCGGAAAGGTTGAGCGAGCGTAAAGATTCAAGTGAGTGGCTACAACGAAGGCTTCTGGCGCATGTTCATCCAGGTAGCCTTCCGTCTAATTCGGAAAAGTCGTCTTTTTTTTTCTTTTCTTTTTTTGGCGCTCGACGCGAAGGAACATCAAGAGACGTGATTACACAACAAAATAGGATCACCGGCATTGGCAACGCCAACTTGGTGTGCATGGATGGTAGAAGAGCTGGAAGGATACTGGGTGAGCTCTTTGACGCCTTTCTCATCCGGCCCGTCCTTCATGAGTAGAGTTATTCGGTTTATTTACATATGAAAGAGAGGGGTGGGGGGTTATATTAAATAAGCAGCGTGGAATAGAATACTCGAATTCACGATGGCAGAATATATACCTGATAGGATCAAGTCTTAGTTGAAATTAATTACCTTGCCACAGGTATCTAGCCTGATTTTTGCTCTCTAGTTATGATATCCGACTCTAACTCTCGAGAGAATCTCGTGTAGCGATAAATCTAGGATATCTGCAAATGGCGTTTTGCAAGCGCACATGACATCCAAGGAGAAAGCATGTTATTATCATTATTTTACATAGACCACGCTATTACCACCCTCGTCCCCTGTTCCACCCACTGCCCCGATACCCCTGACCGCGATACCCCCCCCGTCCACCGCGTCCGTACTGCTGAAATACACCGTTACCTTGTTGCTGCGGGAGCGGCGGTGGCGGAGGCGGAGGCGGTACTCCCCATCCTCCGCTTGTATTGGGCATGGGCGGGATCCAGTTCGGCGGCATGCCGCCTGGAGGAGGTGGCGGAGGCGGCGGAGGCCATGGACCCTGATAATTAGGTGGCGGTGGCGGTGGGACGGGAAATTGGCTAAGGTCTGGAGGCATTGGTGAAAAGGCTGGTTGCATGAAATTGGGCGGCTGAGGAAACGGGGGGTTTGGCATAGGGTTAGGGGGGTTCGGAGCCTTGGTATAAGGTCTCTGTCTCGCCGCCGATGGTGAACTACGCCCTCGAGATCGAGACTGCGAGCGCGACCGTGAACGTGGCCGTGACCGTGAGCTGCTGTATGATCTGCGTCGTTGCCAGTCCCGGCTCCGTCCTCTATCGTTATCGAAACTTCTGCTACGACTTCTGCTTCGCTGAGAATCTGGCGAGGGTGATATCCTGCGGCGCTTAAAAGCCGGACGCGATGATCCTCTAGATAGGCTTCGTTGGCGGGAACGTGAGCGGGATGGTGTTCGCGACGAGCTACGACCGTGTTCCCCATTTTTCAGTGCGGTGTTCTTCTTTCGTCGCTGCTTCATTTTCTCGCAAAATGCGCGCGACCAGCCGTAGTACGTCTCGCCACCTACAATCTCTCCTGTAACCTCGTCTAGAACAACCCTCTGGCCTAGCTGGTCCATTTCTTCGGCAGAGCGATTACCGACAGCACATTCTTTTGAATAGATCCGGTCTACATCTGCTAGCAAAGCTTGTACAGCTTTGATGAGCTGTTTATCTACAGGACCAGAGGCAAAGCGCAGTGGTCGGATCATTTCTGGATTCATGGGTCTCGTAGAGTTGGGCTCCATGACCGGGAGCCAATTGGCGGCAGGCAAGTCGTACCAGGGCGAGGAAGCATCACCATGCATTGTTGGCATAATAAACGGCGCATTCTTAGACGGTTTCGCACTCGTGTTTGCTGAGCCGCTGGCGGAGTTGTCTAAGGGCGTTGCTGAATCTCGACTACGTGGTCCATCGCGAACAGCCTGTCGAAGCTTTTCGATGACATCAGATTCATAGTATCCGTACTTTTCCCACAAGTCAAGTAGGTTAATGAGCTTCTTGGTATGCTTGGGGGAGTTCGGGAAAGCCGCAGCGCTCTGGACGAGGCTCGGTAGAGTAGGCTCAAGGTTGGCGGCGAAGTCGCTGTTCCGGTCCCGGAGATGAGCCTGGTAGAGGGAATCGTTGAGGATATACAGAAGATGCAGCCGCTTGCGCTTTGACGAGGGCTCGCGAGCCTGTCTGGTAGTAGCGAGGTCGGCCTCGAACGAATTGGCCAGGGCCAGCAGATACTTGGCCATGGCGGCGACCCTCGCGGGCGAGTGGGCCAAGTTGGCGAAAATCCATTGCTTGCATTTCTAAGTGACGACGTTTAGTTGTCGCGCTGCACACGCAGTTTCAAGAGACTGTGTTGCTCAAACCTGGACATTGGGCGGAGAGCAGCGCGAGGCCGTCGCGTGGAGCCGGCTGAGGAACTCGTCGATCTCGGTACGCGGACATGATGTCGGGTCTGCGCGGAGCAGCACGGCTGAGAAGGACACCTTGGCGATTGCAAGCTGCGGCGATGCCATCGTGGCACATATGGAAGGGTATGAGCAACTGCACTATTGCTTATCGTGCACACATGTTAGAAGGTTATCAAGGTGGATTATTGACTTTGCAAGTAGAAGCAGAGGTTGAAGTTAGAGCTCTCCATCTTAGCGCATGGCATGTAGCAGCTAGGTAGGTATGCTGCCTACAGGCGCTAGGTAAATTACCTAGGTACTTCTCTGCTGAGCACGGTCCACCTAGTACAGGTGTACTTAGTAGACTTCTTGGTTGACATCAGACGGAGGAGCGCTAACTAAAGTATGTATGTATGTACATATATGAAGCTCAAACGGAGTTTAGTCAAGTTGAATATTTTATATTTCAGTAGGTATATGTACCTAGTTGACAACAACCGAATGTACCTATGTAGGTACCTACCTCTCCATCTTTTCACCAAAGCCATTACCATATATACATATAGGTTACAGATTAGTACCTACCTCCTAGTATAGGTACTTTAGCACCTGATATCACCATTGAATTTTTGAGTGGACTGCCACATGACCATTAAAGACATAATTGTAGAGATACCTATACCTGTAGCTTCAGCTCGTAGCACGTCCATATACATGGGTATCACACTTTAGCCGTGAGAGTTAATCGGTGCAAGTGTGCTTGACAAGTCAGGGTCTTCACGGGGTTTAAACCATAGGTACGCAGCAAGGTACGGTTCTACGGCAGGTAGAGGTAGCACATACAAATAGTCGTCCCGTTTCCAATGGCCGACATACCTCACAGCATAATATTTCACCTCGGCCATACCGCCTTCCTTATGGCACCGGCCACAACAATATTCTTCAATGCGCAAGCGGGAGAACCAGAGTCCGATAGCATCCGCAAGGTGCTAGTAAGTCCACACAAAAAGTCGTTCGCACGTGATGCAATACAGTGGCACTGGCAAGTCAGCTATTCGGGGCCTCGAAACGCCAGGTAGGCATCAGGTCAGAAGACTTGTTTTGGGGAAAGTTGAGATATTCACAATGAGCCGCCTATCAACACCATTCTATATATATGTACAAATTCCCGCGCGGAGTTGCCAATTATACACACAGCTTGAGTAGAAGCGTCCAGCCTCTAGGTATAATACGGCCGAGTGCTCTCAAGAGAAGCGATCTCCCTTCGGACTTTTGAAGGGAGTGCTGCTTTCATACTTGCTCTTCTCAAACACTCTTTGATCCTCAGTCGTAGGGGCATGCCTTGTAGGTGCGGGATCGGAGCTCGCTTCCTGGCTGGGAGAGCCAGCGAAATCATTGCTGACGGGCGGGTCGATACCTGGAGGCGAGGCAGACGACGCTGACGCCGGCTTTGTGGGAGGGCTGTCGGAGTACTCGAGAGAATTCAACATGCGCTTCTTGCGTTGGGTCTCTTCGTGTCGTTGGGCTCGGTCGGCATTGATGCTTTTCTTGGCGAAGTAGTAGGCGCCGGCACCAGCTATATCGTAGCGCGTGTATGTGTAAGAGACATGCGATATGGCACGCAGCAGATAGGGTCGAGAGAGGAACATACCAACGCAAAGGGAACCCCAACCGGCCCTAGTTACACAAGGCCTCTGGTTAGCATCAAGACTTCGGAATACGGACTAGCGGAAGATGATCGCAAACCAGAAAGATTTGACCTGGTGGACAGAGCAGTCAGCGGCTTTTACCCTTCGTGATACGTTCTTTGGGCTTGGGTTGCTACTTACTGTATTCATTGCGGAGGTTCAACAGCCCAATCTGCCAAGTCTCTTGGCTCTTAGAAGTTCAAGGGGTGGCTCGTCGATATCAATGGCGTCTGAAGAATGCCGATATAATGCGCAAAGGAGAGAAGTTCAGTCAAGCTTGGGTAAGGTAAGTACGGTATTCAATCACTACCTGTATCGAGCTTCCACTTTTTTTTGCAGCCATTAGCGCAGCTTTGCAGGGGTCGCCAACATCCCTGCAGGAGAGCTAAGCCTGGTCAGTAGCTAGGCCGTGCTGTAAGTGGAGGTTAGTGCCGGGAACGAGCCAAACAAAATCCACAACAGAAAAGGCTAAATAAAAAAGACTGGTCTACGTCCATATTGTCGATCCGCAGCGTTCAAAAATACATGAGTAACAACACAAGGCCGTTAGATATCTCGTGTACTTAATTGCTGGGGTTCCCTCGGCAGGCAGTGTCAACAGCCTATCAAGTGCCTGCCTATGTATAGCTACTTATGGTAGATACCCTACAAGTAAGGCGGTGCCTCATGCAGCCGACTCGATGTGAAGCCCCAACACGTGCTTATGTTGGCCAGGACAACTGTGGCATAGAGTAAAAAAGACAATATCAAGCGTGGAAAAGAACTTGGTGTCATGTTTCCAGTTGCAACAAATAATAGCTACGAGGAATCTAAACAAGAGATCTACCTACATGTACCTATCTTGTATCCTAAACAGGCACCTACCTACATGTATGTACGTACCTAAAGGTGTCTTTAATCACCTCTAGCTACGGCCACGGGTAGGTAGTGTGCCCCTAGAAACAGGTGCAACCAAACTTTAAAAGGTAGCTGACCACTTAAGTTCTCGAATTACTTACCTTAAGTACGTAATAATGTGTTTGGTGCACACCACAGCCCACCGACTTATTATCCATCTCAGCGTCACCGTCCTCGTCTCCCCTACATCTTCGTCCCAGTCCCTGTGCCGCCTACTATTGTTGTCGAACCACGCTGGCCGTCAACGGACGTCCCACGAACCAGCCACAGTCAGCCAGGAACAGAGCAAGACCGGCGGATGTTGGCTCAGCTATTTCGTCATCGCACAGATACCCACTTCGACTTACACGCTCCAACACCGACACAGGTCAATGTCTTATATGTACTGTGCACCGCTCCTTTTCCGCCCGCTTTCCACCCCCACCACCCTTGGACCCTGGCAGTACTGCCCTGATACGCGTAGCTCTGTGGCTTAAGCCTGGATCAGCCGCGAGGCTCTCTCTGTTGGTGCTGGTGGTGACGGAGATCCTTGGCTTGGGACATCTTACAGTAGCCGATTCGTCCCCGCGTCCGGATGGTTCAAGAAAGCACATCGTCGCTTGAGAAGGGTATTGTGGTAGGAAGAGGTCACACTCTGTGCAGCTTCGGGTCAAGTTTCCATCATGGAGCCCGGTCCTCAAGATGGGGCTCGAGATGGGCCCGATGCATCCTCTCTCGTAAGGCCGTCTCCTGGCGGTGAACTCAGCCCAGCCAGTATTACCAGATGCTAATAGCCGCCGCAGAGGCCCGTCTCGTCCTTGCGGTCTCACTTCGAGAACATGAACAAGTCTAAGGAAGACCCATCATCAGCACCGCCCGCGACGGCCACGACAATAACGACATCTGGATTGGCCAGACAACGAACACCCTCGCCCAAGCCTCCTCCTGTGCCCGACACTCGACCCGCTCGACCGAAGAGCATGGCCTTTCTGGAAGCTGGAAAGCCAAAACCTCCGCCGCTGAGCCCTCATGAACACGTCACTTCGGCTACGGTTTCATTGCGTCCAATTCAAGCTACACATCCGCCTCCGATAAGCCCCCGGCCCATAAGACCGCCGGCCGTCTTGATCGAACCACCCCACTCCCCTCCGAATAGCAAGGCCCTGGCTCAGCCTGTAGTGGATACCGCCGCTCTTTTGAACCCCGACTCAACCAAGACTCCAGCGACTCCTGTCACTCCTCCGTCCTGGCCGTTCAAGTTGCCGAGTCGGCCCGTTACCCCGAGTCTCGAAAGCCGTGGGGCGTCTCCTCGGCTGACCTCGATACAGCCTCCGTCACCACCACCGCCGCGCAGATCCGTTGAGCTGAGACGAGAGCGTGAGACAAAAGCTTCGTCCGCAGTGCCGCCTCCCGTCAACCGAGCTGACAAACCTAGCACTCGCCTGTCTATAGTAGGTGACAGTGTGCCCAAGCTTGAGCCCAAGTCGGTACAGCTGCGGCCAGATCAACGCTCGCCCTTCAATACACCACCGAGCAACGCAAGCGTGGCAGAAAATGAAGAGTCACCGCCGATGCTGCCAACCCGCCCTGCTCGCCCTGCGCAACCCAGTCCCGGTATCGTGAGAACAAATACGGTTCCGATAGCATTTGACCCTCCACCAGTGCATCCCACGATAGCGAATAAAAGGAGAGAGCTTGAGCCGAATGTGCCCACGAAGCCATCTTCTGTACCTGCCATTATCGAAGACCGCCCGGCTCTCCCATCACGCCCACAGACAATACCTGAGCCAATCCCCAAAATTCCAGCTAGCTCGATAATGAAGCCCCCACCTCGGCCTCTCCGTACTAGTATTGCCGGTATTCAGGCAGTTGACCCCATACCCGTCGATACCGCGGTGCCGTCCCAGCAACCGAAGCGGATAGCATCTACCCCTACCTCTCAATTTGCGCCCCCTCCTACCCGGACTCATGCCAGGTCCATGACTGTAGATCAGACGTCTGACAGAGCCCCTTTAGAGTTCCGGCAGCCGCCCATGAGACTCCCCGCAGCCGGACATTCCCCTAATAACAGCGATGCACCGAACACAGGAGCATCGAGTACGCCACAGGTTACTACTGCATATCCCGATGCGTCTAGGGTCAACCGGCGGCCGCCTTTTGCCAAACAAGGGGTTCATGAAATACACGCCAAATATGATACCAGGAAATACGATGTCTGTGGAGAGTACGTATGTACGAGTGGCCAACTTACTCGGGTGTGGAACCTGCACGATGGTGAGCTTCTCGTGAGCTTTGCTCATGGAGAAGGTGTCAAAGCTACGAGCGTTGCGTTCAAACCAGGCTTGAATGTGAATCAAGAAGGATTGAGGATATGGATAGGGAACAACATTGGCGAAGTCATGGAAGCTGATATTGCAACTCAATCCCTCGTCGGTACCAAGGCAAATGTTCACGGACGAAGTGAAGTCATCAAAATCTTTCGACATTTCAATGAGATGTGGACGCTAGATGAGGGTGGTACATTGCATGTCTGGGGCCCAGACAGCGATGGAATCCCAAACTTGAACAACAGCCCACATCAAACGTACCGACTAACGAGGGGACATACTTTTTCCATCATTGTGGGCGAAGAACTGTGGTATGCCACTGGAAAGGAAATCAGGATCTTCGCACCAACGGTTGATGGCGGCAATCAAGTACAGGTCCTTATGAGACCGTTGGTCTCGGAAGGTGCCGGTGATATTACCTCTGGTACTGTCCTGAAATCACAACAGGGAAAGATTTACTTCGGCCATTCGGATGGCAAAGTTAGTATTTACTCTCAAAAAGACTTTACATGTCTGGGTGTTCTAAGTATCAGTACTTACAAGATCAATTCGCTGGCTGGCGTGGGCAGCTATATCTGGGCCGCATATAACACCGGAAAGATCTCCATATACGACGTTCGCAGTTCGCCGTGGGCTGTCAAGAAGGATTGGCAGGCCCACAGTGATAGCCCAGCACTAAGGCTGATTGCCGACCCTGCCAGTTATTATAGGCTGGGTCGTCAGCAAGTCTTGTCGCTTGGCGCAGATAACATGATCAGGGCATGGGATGGTCTTCTCCAAGACGATTTCTTAGAGAACGAGATGAAGTCGATGGACGTACAGTATTCTAAATTTGAGGATATCAAAGTCCAGGCCATGACCTGGAACGCCGGCGCGTCTACGCCCAGCAGCCTCAGATATACTGAATCTGATGCTACATTTATCCAAAACCTCTTACAGTCAAGCGATTGCCCAGATATACTTGTTTTTGGATTTCAAGAATTGGTTGATTTGGAAGATAAGACTGCTACGGCGAAGCGATTGTTCAAACCAAAAAAGAAGGACGCCATGGACCAAGAACGGATGAGCCACCAGTATCGAGACTGGAGAGATTTTTTAGTCCGAAGTCTCGACGACTATATGCCAGCCGATCATTTATATCACCTGCTCCACACTGCTACTCTTGTTGGCTTATTCACCTGCATTTTCGTGAAATCAACACTCCGTGACCGGATCCGAAACCTCAGTAGTGCCGACGTCAAGCGAGGGATGGGTGGCCTACATGGCAACAAAGGCGCCATCATCGTACGTTTCATGGTAGACGACACATCTTTGTGCTTCATCAATTGCCATCTTGCTGCCGGGCAATCACACGCTAATTCGCGCCATGCCGACATCGCTGCCATTCTGGACAGCTCAATTCTCCCTGTCGAGTCCAACCCCAGTGTTCGCATAGACAGTTATATTGGTGGTGGCGATGGTTCTATGGTTATGGACCATGAACTATGCCTTCTCAACGGTGATCTGAATTACCGCATCGACACCATGTCGCGCGACACGGTAGTATATGCAGTGAAAGCCAATAACCTCACCAAACTACTAGAACGCGACCAGCTGCTTGTGGCTCGCCGTAGAAACCCAACATTCAGATTAAGAGCTTTTGATGAAATGACGATTCAGTTTGCTCCAACCTACAAATACGATGTGGGTACTGACAACTACGACACAAGTGAGAAAAAACGATCTCCAGCATGGTGTGATCGCCTCCTTCATCGAGGGTCCGGCAGGATACAACAACTTGATTACCGTCGGCACGAGGTCAGGGTATCGGACCACCGACCCGTCACCGGCCGGTTCAAGTTCACTATCAAAACAATATCGCCCAAGAAGCGCACTCTGGCGTGGGCAGACTGCCAACAACGATATGAGGACCTGCAGATGAAAGAGGCAAACGAGGAAATGTGAGCCCCTTCCGTTCCCATTGAATGACACTTGACTGACTATTTCAGGCTCTCCTATCTGATGAATGTTATCGGGTATGATTTAACGACAAGCAAAGGCTTAATTCAAGACCAGCCTAAGAGGATTAACGGCAATTCAAGCCATCATCGGGGGTAGATTACCATGCTTGAGCCGACTGGCTAGCAGCGTTGACGGGAACATATCTCCAACTGCTATTCCCGGGTGAGCAGATATGTCTTCCATGTACTTTGAGAAACTCAATAAAGACACGGACGGTAAGTATGTTAGGCGAGACGACTTTGCTAAGCAATGATATTGCTTACAGCTTTATTTTGTCAAGACTCGGTAATAAGCAAACTCAACTTCTCACCTAAGCAAGAACGCATCCAAGTGAAGTATACATGCGTCAAGGGGGAAACAGTATCCAAACCAATGTTAGGGTACTACCTGGAACACCGTGTCCACGTCTCTTCATGAAATACATAGCTACTACTTCACAGCCAGTCTCATCTTCGTCCGCCCAGATTGCGGTAGGCTTGTCTCGTAGTGCTTCAGTCTGATTGGACGAGCAGCTGCTCAGCAGACCTATCGCGTCAACATCTAGTTTACAATCAAATTATCTTTAGATAGCCAGCCGCTTATCCTGTACAAACATAGATGAGAAATAACCAACCTTGATCACGCGCATGTCCCAATAGAAGTTACTTCTTCACTCAATGCGAGGTTTGTACTTAAAGGCATACTGCGTACTTCGTAGGGCTTAAATACGTCCGATTAGGCTTAGTTCTAGTGCACTGTGGAGTCCAGCAGTTTTTTGTCTACCTTTTTTTTTTTCCCTTTCGTCTACCTATTTGCTCTTGCGAGACTAAAATAAGTAAAGAGGAGTCCTTTTCGTCACTCTCCAATGCTATTCTTCCATATTACCCTCTCATAACGTAAGATAAATAACCTTTTCTCCTGCGCTATAGTCTCGGATGCCATTTATTCGTAAGAGCTGGTCTCATATCCCACTTATTTAGTGCGATGCTATTTATACAACTCCTTTTTTTCCGAGTTGGATCGCAGTGTCCTCTTCTCTGGTGATTGTTTAGTAGCAAAGCCGCAAACCTCTCCTACTATCTTTTTTTAGTTGTGCGATATCGCACCGTCCTCTCGGTGTATCATAAAGAGAGTTTAGCGCTTGATTAAGCTCTGGCTGCGCGGGTAGTCTTACGTAGCCTAGACTCGATCTACTCACCATCAGTGTTTCCTTAATTACTTCTAAAGAACGCCTGCTTCTTTGTTTGTTATTTGTTTAGGGGGGCGCTTGACTCAACCACCTACCTAGCGTTTATTTCACCACGTGGAGTCGGTCAACGTCCCGTTCGTTCGGATCCACGAGGCGGACAGACTGACAAGCGCTTAAACAATTCGTCGGAATATTGAGTTATCTGCCAGGGGAAAAGTGCCTCTATCAACAATCCCCTGACCGCCTCATTGAGCGTTGGTTTGATGCTTCTACGACCTTAAATAGAGAACTGGCGGTTATTTGACTATTGAGAGGACTATTTAAACATTGATAATCAGCACGTTTAGTCTCATTGTTCATGCAAGCGGACACATGGAGAGAAAAGATTTCGTTGTTTTGAGAAAAAGGGAAAAGACTGTGCTGCCGCCGACTCAACGCTCCTGGTAGAGCCCGCCTCTTTCCAAGTATTCGATACGCTCATTCGGTTTACGTTTGCCAACTCTATCCGGAGTATTCAAGACGTTTATGATGGGGAATTTCCCTGGTGCCGGAGATGGGAAGACATATCCCGAGTCGAGAGTGCTTCTCATCATCACCGGCGGTACGATATGCATGCAGCCCTCGGCCGGTGGGCTCGTCCCCGTGGACGGATTCCTCAAGAATGCGATGGCGCCGCGACCGTCGTTCAATGACATGTCGGAAAACGGTATGTGAAGTTCTGAAGCTCGTGAGCGCATGGTTAAGGAGTTGGGGTGGGTATTTTCTCAGGGAAAGGAAATTTGCATCCTAGAATTTCTCTTTATAGGAGAAGAATCCGAAGCCCCTGAAGGCGACCGAAATCCTCTCTAATCATACGCAGATCATGGTGATGGTGTCAGAAGTGGGACGACTAACACGCACGAATAGTGACCCTCACTGCCGTGCAAGACGGCAAGACAGTGACAATACCCAGTCTCCGCACACCACCGAGCTCGTACGCGCGCCACATCCGCTACGCAGCGCTCGAGTTCTCGCCGCTGCTGGACTCGTCGTCGATCAGCAGCGAGGGCTGGACGTCGATCGCGTCGGCGGTGCGCGACAACTACCATCTGTACGACGGCTTCGTGGTGTTGCACGGTACCGACTCGCTCGCGTACTCGGCGTCGGCGCTGTCCTTCATGCTGTCGGACCTCGGCAAGCCCGTGGTCCTGACGGGGTCGCAGGCCTCCATCTTCGCGCTGCAGTCCGACGCCGTCGACAACCTGCTCGGCTCGCTCATCATCGCCGGCACCTTCGTCATCCCCGAGGTCTGCCTCTTCTTCCACCACAAGCTGTTCCGCGGCAACCGGTGCACGAAGGTCTCGGCCAGCGCCTTCGAAGCCTTCGCTTCGCCCAACTGCGACGCCCTCGCGCGCGTCACGAGCCTCGGCGTCGACGTCAACTGGGGTCTCGTGCTGCGGCCGACCACCATTGCCCGCTTCGACGTCACCCCCCACCTCGACACCGCCCACGTCGCCGCCCTGCGCATCTTCCCCGGCATCAAGCCTGAGATGGTCGATGGCGTGCTGCGCGTGCCACACCTACGGGGTCTCATCCTCGAGACCTTCGGCATGGGCAACGCCCCCGCCGGCGTCGACGGCAGCCTGACACGCGTGATCCGGTCCGCCGTCGAGCGCGGCATCGTCGTGGTCAACGTCAGCCAGTGCACGAGCGGCTTCGTGTCGCCCCTGTACGCGCCGGGCTTCGCGCTCGGCGAGGCCGGCGTCGTCTTCGGCCACGACCTGACCTCCGAGGCGGCCCTGACCAAGCTTTCCTACCTGCTCGCGCTGCCGGGGCTCTCGGCCGAGGAGGTCGGCAGGCGAATGTCGCGCTCGCTGCGCGGGGAGATGACAGTGCTCGCATCGCCCTCGTTCACGCACCCGCAGGGCTCGCTCGACTCCGCTACCGCCGCCGCCCCGGGCACGGGGACCAAGAGTCCGCGGCCGCTCTCGAGGGGCGAGACGGCCTTCGCGGAACTGGGGTACGCGATTCAGGCGGGTGATCTGCGCACCGTGTCCGAGCTCCTCGACGCCGATAACATCCATAGCGGTAGTAATAGCGTCGGTCTGCTGCATCGTGCCGACTACGCCGGGAACACAGCAGTACATCTTGCTGCCGTAAGCCCCGAGCCTGCTGTGCTGCGCGAGCTGCTTGTGCGCGGCGCCAGCGTGCATGTGCGCAATCGCGAGAACAACACACCGCTGTTCCTGGCTGTGAATATAGGGAACCGTGGGTGTTTTGAGCTGTTGACTGAGGCTGGCGCTGCGCTTTGGGTTGAGGAGAAGAAGGGGATGGGTTCGTAGGGTAGAGATGGGGGGATCATATAGGATGACGAGATGACCAGAGCTGTCGATCTTTGACTACCTACTAGATTGGACTTGTGTTTCCTCAGCAATTGATGACGGGTGGCTTCTTATCTAGAAAGCCGGCGTGTTAGATGGCTTAGTAGACTGGACGCGATATTCATGTATATTTTTCTCATGCTTATGCTTTACGTTGAAAACTGAGAACGGTGATCCTCAGCTTTAGCAGAGTCTATATAGTTGGGCTTTTGGCAATAATTGTTAAATCTGCGTAGAAGCAACGATTAAAGACAGTTTGTAGCCCTTGGGTCTGGATAGCTTGTTGGTAAGGATGTGAGGTCCTACCGCCACTAGCAAATTCTAGTCTTTTATAAGAAGAGCTGGTTTCAGGGCTCGGAATTGACTATTCATTATGTTATGGCCGCCTAAAACCTTGATCATTCGGACTCTCTTCCGTTCAGGTGGCTTGGCTTTGAGGCTATAATATACAACTTCTGCTACTAGGGTAAACCTCCGACCTCGTCTTCTACGTCTCAGTTAAGCGAGGGCTGAACAGCCTCACCTTGGACATCAGTAAGAAGATTAGGAATCAGAAGTCCTGAAAAGTGCAGCCTCGTATTCGGGACGTGTGACATCTCTGGAGGCAGTGTCAGGGGCCATAGTGGCCCTAAGCTATATAAAGGGGAGTTTCCCCCCTTTAAATATTGGACGGCCAGAGACCAATTGACCAACTCTCCCATTCATATGACTATTGACCCCTTCTAAGCACCTACTATGTGACTGCTCCAAGGCTTCTATTTACTCTGGGATTAGTATACCTGACAGGCAATCACCTTTTACATTATCCTGAGTCACATCAGGAAATCATTATCTACATGGATGAATAGAGGAGTCAACGCGATCTTCGTTAGGAAGGCTTAACAGGACTCCCGCAGCTGAGAAATGGTGGAAAGTATTTATTGTGAGGTGAGCTTGAAAATTAAGGAGAGAAGAGTGACTAGACATAATATTTATAGGGAATGCTTTTGATCTTAAAATTCTTCCGTCTCCTCTTGTCCTTGCTATGAGAAATACCACGAAAAAAAGCTTCAAATAGCAAAAAAGCACCTGCCATCTAGCGGTAGCATTAGCTATTACATTGTAGCTCCACGTACCATATCTGCCACCTAATGAAGCACCGATCTCAAATATTCGATACCTCTTTTATATCGAGCGAATTCATCCCTATCGAGATAATCTGGTAGTAGTGCACCCAACATTCCTGAAGTCATAGTTGCTAGTGTTGACAAAATGGCAGGCTTGGGTTTTTCAGCACACAAGGAAGCATCTAATAAAATAAGTATTACTCTCAGGATCTGGATTGATCGCCTTTCCCGCTCCAGTGGGTCGGTGTTGTACGGAAGTGTTACACGTTCTGAATACGAGACTGTAGGTCTCGGTGATGTCTACGGACGTAACACGCGCTGGCTTCAGACGTAATACGAGCTGAAAAGAGTATTGGCAATTGTCTCAGTGAGGCTATTCAGCCCTCGCTAATCTGAGACATTGTGTCGGAGGTCGGAGGTTAGGAATACCGACGATGTGTACAAATAGCCTCGATATTCTAAGGGAGGGTCAGGAAGTCTTCCGAATTGTCAAGGACCTAGTAGCCCCCTAGTAGATTATGGTCTAATTGAGTCTATCTCCAAGCCTCTTATACGTCCCTTGTGATAGTCGGCAGTTTGACTAACTCCTTCTATGTGATAGTTAGTAATAGTTGTCGTGAAGAATGCTTGATCGCGCTCAGTGGATAGGGTCACTGCGACTTCAGCAACCTGCAAAGCCAAAGTATCCAAACGGCCGGGCTGGATCTCATCAGCTGTTTCAAGCAGACTGATAATGGTGGTAAATATTGCTCCTAAGTCCTTGGCCCGAATTCCTTCGAAAAAGGATGTAGCTGGCCCGTTGACTATATTACCACTATCAAGTTCGCGTACTAATTGGGAAGTCAATTCGAAGAATGACTGTAGTAGTATGGATACCAATGCGTCGTTTCTGTACTTAATAGCCGCGCGAAGCGCACCAATACCAACGAGTACGAGGCCAATAGCTTCATCGTACCTCGCATCTCTGAGGCATACGCGCCATTCTTTGACTCTCTGGTCGATTAGATCCTTGGCCATATACTCCATATTGTTCTCAAAAGCAAGCCTCCACAACCACACCATTTCATCGCTAAACTTGTTGAACAGATTTGTCCTTGGGTGTAGCGCTGCTGCTCCCAAAATCTCAATGCCAACTTGGGCACAAATCTCCGCATTGACTTGATCTCGAGAATCAACTAAGCTTGTAAGTCGCTGAGTGAATATGTGGAGGAATACTCGTATCGATTTCTCTCCTTCTTCGCCAAGACACTCTACATCATGAAGCGCCTTGATCCAAAGCTTAGAGATGACGAAACAGAGAGATTTCGACCTCGTGCCGCGCTCGACTGTTGCCAAGAGTAATTCAATACCAACTGAAGCCAGGAGCATAGCTTTATTCAATGTCTTCGGCTCCCTGAGATCTTCTTCAACGGATACTGTCCCAATGAAATATTTAAGGTCGTCCGCACGCTTCTGGACTACATTCTCCAGCATTGACTGCCCGAACTTAGGGTATGAGATGAGAGTGTCCAGTGCCTCGACCCATGTGTGTGCGATTAGTCGGATTACAGTTTTTTTCTTGCTTTCAATAGCATTCTCCAATATATTCACTGCAGCCTGGGTCATCTGGTCGAGGACTTGTGGAAAGTGTTCTCCAAGGGGGTCTTGTTCATGTGTGGTTGCTATTCTAGGGAGGCGGAAAGCTGTCGAGCCCAGAGGACGAGCCTCCGAAGACTCTTCACCATCCTCGTCTTTCAATCTGAGGCAGTTGAAATCAGATAAATGATTTCTATGTTGTGATCTAGCATGATGGTCCTGCACCCCACTTTGGGTGTTGGGTGACTTTGTGGCCAACTTGATCACGTACTGGAATCCATCTTCACCAAGCTTAGCTAATCCTCTGAGAAAAAGAGTGTCTCCTTTTTCCGTTTGCTTTTCACAGGATCTTTCAAACTGAGTAATGAGGTTATTGATGATGTCCATGCTACTCGATCTGACGGCAGTTTTGAATATCATGCGCTGAATCTGTATCCGATCACGGGCTTTAGATGTGTGAGCTCCACCATAATCTGCCGCTCTTATATCGCTCTTTAACAGCATTTCTTAAATCTCATGGTGGCCACGATCGTCTGCAGCATCGTAGGCCGTGCCCATCGGTCCCTTGGCCTTGCGAACTTTGGCACCATTGTCCGGACAACAGTAGACGAACAAGCACCGCATTTCCATGATACTCCGCGCTGTTAATTGTTTCTACAAAAGGAGCTAAGTCTGTTCCCGGGTTGCAACCTGTGGCCGCAGCTGTTACTGGGGTTCCATATGTCTTGTGTGTTGCACGAATATTTATTTGTTTCGAACAAAGCAGTTTAACAAGCTTTGAATGACCGTAGAACGACGCGGCAATGAGAGAAGTACCGAAAGGGTCGCTGTTTTCGATGATTTTGGATTTTCTGTAGCGGTAGATTATCGCTTTTGCGCAGACGCAGCATTCTACCAAAGAGATAGCTTGTAGAGCAGTACCGAAAGAGCTTTGAATTGTTACGTCTGCGTTGGCTTCGACAAGACGTGATACTACTCTCTCGTGATACTTTCGACAAGCGGCTATTAGAGCTGTCTCCCCGTCTGTGCTTGCCAGATTAAGTTGGGACTTGTTCTTGATAAGAAGCTCTGTCACCTGCAAATTTCCTTGATATGCTGCATAGCACAAAGGGCTCCGCCTTTTTTTGTCCGTTGCGTTGATCTCGACACCATAATCGATTAGCTTTTCAATCGTGACATATACACCTTCAAGGTCAGTGCTGTTCTGGAGAGCCCAATGAATTGAACTAAGCCCGTCGTTGTCAAGTTTAGATACATCAAGCAATCTCCTTTCATTGAGATAATCAAACAGCTTTCCCGACCCAAGGTAGCTGACGATATGTTCAGGACAAACGCCGCCTGGCAGTAGCTTGCCCTCGTTCAGAAAAAGTACCTGAAATGCTAACTGCAAATTTCCATTTCCCCCTGATTCAACTTGCCATCGACGTCCACTGAAAGCGCTACCGTACAGGCTTCTTGGGGCATTAAGCCTGTGATCTAAGTCAGGAGAGCAATTGTCCTTTGAGCTATTTGCCGTTGGATGGGTTCTTGTATGGAGTCAATATTAGCTTGGGCGCAGGCTTGGTACACTTCTTTCATCTTTTGTGGTGGGACGAGACTCTTCAGCGAATACGATAATTGGGACTCAGATATCATTCCGCAGATATTAGACGTTTGTAAACTAGCCCACAGAAACCTAAAATTCTCTTGTTAGATAAATTTGAGCTGGGATTTCAAGATATTACTCACATTCCGTCTGCAGTTTTGTTCAGTTTGTGAAAAACCGTATCTCTGAGCCTCGGCTCACGGTTAAGCAGCGATGACTTCAGGTTTTTCGCAATGTATGTTTCGATGTCGGATTTATTTTTCTCTGTCGTGATTTCGATCTCAAACAGTGGATGGGGTTGCAGCTCATCAATATGTCGGCGATCTCGAGAGCTGATTGCTGCACGTAACTAACAACCGTTCGCTTTCTTTTGGAGATTTCTCATCAAATCTTTGAAAAAGCAAAGGAGTTCTTGTTGATTCTCTTCTGGAAGTTGATCTAGTGCATTAACTATAATAAAGATATCGCGTTGCGATGAAGTCAGCAGTTTCTGTAACGCTTCACTGATTAACTCGACACGAAACTCCGTCCCGAAAGCGTTGATAGAAATTTCAGTGGAATTCTTGTTCCCCTGCTCATAAAATGTCAACAGAATGTTTCGATAGACTTTACTGTCTTTTTGATGATCTCAATAGCCAACATAGAAGTACAGCAGACGACTATCATTGGGTCCTCCAGTTTCGAGTGAATTCTAGTAAATGCTCTCAATCACACGAGACCTGAAAACAGTGAGATTGCACTCTGCTCATATATGGGCGCAGCTACTTTAGGTGCTTACATCAAAGTTGACTTCCCACATCCGGCTGTTTTGCAGTTAGTAGAAGCGTGCATGTTATGTAGTAAGAAGAGCTTACGGCGTCCATAAAGCCAAAGAATAGAATACTCTGCCTTGGTATCTTTCCATGATTGAAACACACTGTTCTGTAGCAGCCAGCCGCATGTTTCGGAAACCTCCCACACCCCTTTCGTCCTCTCATGTATCATTAAGGCAACATGTTTCAAAGTCAGATTGTCTTTGGTGCTGCTGTCTATAAAATGTCAAATGTGTAAGTAAAGGGGCCCATATGATAATGATATCTAGAAAATACACATTAAATGTTGTCTCCATAATGCACTCCCTGAGTCCTACCGATATTGCCTATTTGTGTGATACTGTTGACGTGTGTGGGCATGGTATAGTCACGGTAGTGAGTATTGAGATGCAAGAGATAGTTGACGTCAGTGACGAGAGAAAGGTATCCAATACGTATGCGAATCTAACTACCTAGCTGGTAAGAAGCGACTATTTATCTCGTTCCCTAGTGAATAGAGCGAGCGGATCCGGCTTATACAGAATACCGCATGTGCAATTCTTGTCGTCGAAAATCTGGAATGACTATTGATTGAAATGGCACATTGCAACGTGGATAAGAATAAGCCACGAGAGCAACCTTGGTGTCTATACTATCACGATATTTCCCTGGACCCTTGCCTAAGAATATGCAAAGTCGAGCCTAAGAAAGAGTAGAGAATACAAGTTCGGGATGCTTCTCAAAAGGCGGTAAAACCTACAGCCTATGGTCTTTGATAGAGGGTTTCATGCAGATATGCACGGCTTCGGCATCGAATGCTATTCGCTTATGTCAATATCCTACCTCACTTCTTCTACTTTTTCGGTCACACTGTCGCTGCCTTAAGTCCATGACATACTTTTTGGCTACCTGCTTACTGGACCTAGAATTGAGAAACCCGAAACGCACCCCTTTTTGCCAGTAAGCCACATCACACCCCTCGCCGACACCATGACCATATAGAAGACTTCCGAGAAGTCAGTCATATATTAAGCAATATTAGACACAGGCTTTATGGAAGGAGAAGCCCTATCAAAAGTGTCAATGGTTGCATCAAACACCCGAGGCTGTACTGCGTACCTCTGTGTACGAATATGCGTAACTACCCGAAAGCGCAACGAGACAGTGAAAAGAAATGGAAGTTGTAACAATAAACTTGCACTATCTACATCGCACCGCATATATCATGGCAAAATGAGTACTGTTCTACGCCGGTTTCACGGAAGAGAAGATACAGCTATAACGAGGGCTGGTTTCAGGGCTTGGAATTGACTCTATTCAGAATACAATAATCTGTTATGGCTGCCTAAGACCTTGACCATTCGGATTCTATTCAGTTCAGGTGGCTTGACTACAAATCTATATACAACTCTAGGCAATAGAGTAAAACTCCGACCTCGGCGCCTATCTCTCAGTTAAGTGAGGGCTGAATAGCCTCACGTAGGGCATCTGGAAGAATATCAGTAATAGACGGGAAGACGCGTTTCAGCGCATGTAACGCGTTCAGAGGGTCCGAGACTTGCAGCCTCGTATTCGCTACGTATGACATCCGGTTACTACACCACATGTTTCGAAACCGCCTCAAATATACCCACCAGCCGTGCAATATACTCTCGCACGTAGATAAAGATTACCGTCAGTGCCAGACGGCTCGTCAGAATGGCTGCGCTAAGGGAACGTGCCCGGAGGGCATCGCTACTCTTATGGCCTACGGTTCTCGCCGGTGCGACTACTCTAAGCGGCAGATATGGAGGGGATGAATTTGACCTCTAGGGACTCTGTTGTTATCGTAAATGGTAGACGTGTGATTGTTCCGCGCAGATATCTAGGACGCCTTCATGTAATTAGCAGCTCCTAGCTGCATGGAGAAATCCCTTCGTTGTGCGCTGTACGATGCGCCTTGTGATAGGGGAATTTCAGGTAAATAATTGTAGGTGTTCCCAAACGTAGACATTACAATTATCTGTGCCTAAAAGACAGAGTGTTAACTCAACTCTTGTCTGGTTAATAGGCAAGAAACGCCGTACAGAACGAAGGAACAAATATTTCATCGCTGGAGTCATACATACTCGCAGATTCTTGAGCCAAGCTATACCTCAACATGCCACTGAACGGCTAACCGCATGTACATACTTCAGAGTTATATAGAGAAGCCACTGCAATAGAGCCATAACTCCGCCCTGACTGCCATCAAGCTATCACATACAACATTTGTTTCTTTGCAATATAGATCATGATAGCAGCTGTAATTACCATGACTGTACTATTCTCACCCCTTGACATACTTCTTGCATACAAACACAAGTGTATAACTATCTTCGAACGTGGCAGTGGGATTGAAGTATAGATTCCCTTTCTATGGTAAGTTTTTTGAGTTCCTCATTTAAATACGCTTTACAGCAAGATACTTCATGTTACATATTACCGCCTACCTTCTCGACTGAACCTCTAACAATAAAGACCAACAATACTACATCGTATACGATAACTCAGTTGGTGGCAGAACCCAACTCCGACAAAGCTTTATACATGATTACATCATCATTGCTGACGTTGAACCCAAGATCCACCCACTCACGACTCTCGAAGCATTCCTACCATCCTCGCCTGACAAATCTACACTATGTGTCCAAAGCGAAGGCCCAAGGGATTTGCAGGTGATGTGGATCGGAGGCCGGGGAAGAGGAAGATTACTATCGGTGCCCAATCGCCACGTATCACGACTGTGAGGGAAGAACATGCCCGAATCGGGTCATGGTTTATGAGTGTTTCGGACATCGCGTTTGCAGATATTGCAGGTACGGTTATAACCATCTGTGCTTGATACGCGAAGATCTCTAACAGGCTTTGGTGATATAGAGTCGAAGATAAGTAGAGCTGTTGGGAAAGGGGCCCGTCCACGGCTATACGAGTTTAGGCGAGAGTGAACAGCACCTCTGATAGGGCCGTGCTTGAACTCAATAATCATCCCGAGTTCGCACAGAACCAAGGAGACACAAAGCTAACCCAGTCCTGCAACAGCGATACTCCTTTATTCGAACCGGAACATGTTGAGTACTAGGAGTCTAGACAGATACATGTGAGGAGCAATTTTATAGACCTATGTGCTGTAGTCGTCATGGAAGAAAAAGGAATATGCTACCAGAATTAGTACATATTAGTCAGCTATACCTTTCCTGTATAATCATACCACTTACGTCTGCCTAGTTGAACTCCCGCGTAGCCACGATTGTCTCAAGCGGATCTAGAAACCGGACAGCAGACAAGACGGAGATGCAGGTACCATAAGAGTGAAGACGATGTCAATAGAAAGTAAAGAACGCATGCCCGAATGTGTGAAAATGGGTGGAAGGTTGACTCTTGGAGACGACTACACCCTTGTATAACTAGAACGGATACGACCATAATCGGATAGTAGGAGAGAGTATGCCAACAAAAATACGATTATTGATATCGTATTGGTATAACTAGCAACTCTATTCTGGGTGAGGCTAGTGTTGCTGGTATGAGTCAAACCAGTATCACACTCATCAGGTGTATTTTCCTTTGTTACGCCTCGACCTTTAGCTTTATTACGTCTCACATCGTGCACTGCTTGGCTTGACGCTTCTTGACTAGAGAGCCACGTAGCGACATACTGCCCCTCCTAGGTAATACTTCAACGCTGGAAGTATATGGGGCCTTTCGCTATGAGCAAAGGTAGTAAGTGATACTCACAATGTCGTACTTCTCGACATGACAACAACATAAATGAGGTCTCAGCAAAGCCTCTCTTCGTTGTTTACTTGAGGAACATCTCTGCGCCGTTCCTGTTCGTCCGGGTGCGGTCCATGTGGTCTAGACCTAACATGGCATCATCTTCAATAGTATTTCCTTCTTCATACAGAACATCATCTGGTAATTTGGCACGTCAGTAAATACCCAGATCAGTAATGGCATGCACACTCACCATCATTTATATACGTTGCAGGCTTCTGATACCTACGCAGGATAGCGAACTTGATTTTCTCAAATGCTTTGCCTTTAATGCCCGTCCGTCTCTCTAGGCGTTTCTTGGTTTCGGAGAATACTTCACCCTGAAAAACGTTAATTCCAGGTTGATAGTGAAGTTGAGTAGAAGCAAACTTACTTCCTTGAGCAGGAACCTGAAGGGAATACCATGTACTCGGCTGGGATCATTCTGAAAGTGAATGACTTTGATGAAGTCTAGCTCCGGAGCGTCGATTTCCTCTTCCGGTACCCGCTCTGCAATTACATCGACGTAGTCGTTAATGCTAAGGACGGGATAATTAGGCACAAGCTCCCGGAAGAATTTGTGATTATGAATTTCGTAGACTCTGATTCGCGCATCTCCATTCTCGTCTTTGATTTGCGCCTTTTTTATAAGGGCCTGGATTAGGTCCTCGACATGTCCTTGTTTGCTCACGAGAACGTCGAAGGTTTCCTGAAGTCGTTAGCTACAACAAACGTGTTTACGTGCTAATAATGGCCAACTTACCTCCTTGGTAATACCTTCACTCAACCACGTAACCTTGACATTCTTCTTCGTGTCGAGTTCTGCAAGACTAATTTCTAACACTTCATAGAAAAGAGAATTAGATTTGGTTTGAAGGCTCTGTTGAGTGTAATTCTGCGGATTTAGGATTTGCGCGAGCGTTGCGTTGGGTACCCGGCGCACTGCTCCTTTCGGGGCCCCAGTTGAAGCGTTCGCAGTGAAGAATCGCAGGTGTGTTGGTTCCACGTTGAGATGCTCTCCAACACGTTCAGCTAGTTGATCATAGGTCACTTTGGAGCTCAATGTCAAAATGAAACTCTCCAAGTTAGGGTTCTCACAGCGCGGATGGGGATCCAGTCGGATCTCTCGCTTAAAGCAAAGAAAGTCATAGAAACTTTTCGCGTCATCAAATCGATCCCAGCGCTTGGGCTCATCGGAATTTTTGTCTCCAAGGCGGGGAATTTTCCCAAGCACTTCTCCAGGTAGTTTCCGCTCATTGACTCGTTGGAAGCATATGATGTCACCATCTTGCAGCTCTGCCGCCTTAAGGGTTTGCTTAGCTTTGAGAGTTTCAATCATTGAAGGTTTGATTTCTTCCCACATAGCCAATTGCTCTCCGGCGGGCAACTTTTCGCCCCATCCCATTTTCTTTGCGATGACTAGAACGAGTTCTTCTATCTTCTTTTCCTTGCTGACGTAAATGTGACCAATGCCGTGCAGCTTCTGCTGTTCTACGTCGAAGTGTTTGAGGAATATGAGGATAAGATCATTCTTGACAACTACTCCATTTGCATTGCTTTGGTATGTAGGCCAGATTGCATTGCCTTGAGCGTCCACCTCGTCGGTAACTTCTGCCCAGACGCGGAGGACGCTGTCACGACTAGTGCCTACGGCTCGCGAAAGGGTCTCCTCTATGGAAGGGCGGAGATCCATGATTGGCTGATCGGGGCGGGTGGTTTTGTTCTGACGATTTACCATGATCCAGAGACGAACTCTCTTAGGATCTTGGTTCAAGTCTTGAGCAATTGTCGTTACAGCCTCCTCCATCGAGATCTGTTTCCTCAGTTTATAGTGCCTGGGCGCAGCATCGTCATCCCCTGGATTAGAGTCGAAATTAGTCAAATCGGTCCCGGGATGGTTCCTGAAGGTCTCTTCTGTAATAACTTTGACGGGAAGATAGAGATGTTGCTCTTCACGCTCTTTTCGCTTTGCTTCTCGTGCAGCTGCCTCTTCGTCCAGGCGTCTTTCTGGAGAGAAAGTCAATAAATGGGATCAATAAATAAGATATAGGGGTATATTTACGCAAGTGTGGAGGGCAGTCCTCTTTATTCACCGGAGTTAAGACTTGGTCTAGACGAGATTCTCGAATGTATACCAACATGTACGCATTCATCTGACGCATGATAGGGGTCCGTTTCTGAAATGCGGATCGAGGTGGAACGAGGCTAGACTTATATTCACCGCCGAAATTCTCCTCGAGAGTTTCTCTCATGGTGGCCTTGGTGACCTTGTCGTCATCAAATTTGTAGAACCAGCCGTCTTTGTTGGGCTTAAGGAAGGCGTAGTAATGGCCAGCATTAAGATCGCCACTGTGTACCAGGACGCCGTGCAATTTGTATATCCACGACTCCGATTTGTCTGCGTCTTTTTCCAGGTAAGGTGCGAGGTCCACTATGTCCGGGAACTCGAAACGATCATTTATCTTCATCATCGTGTCTCGCTGAATGTCATACTCAAATCGCTTTAAATGCAGATGCAATACTTCAGGAAAGCTGGTGAATATCACACCTTTGCGCGCATCTTGGTATTTGTGGTCGTCACCAGCCCAATACTTGTTGTCGCCATCCAGAGTTTCTTGCTGAATATAATCTTTGAAGCTCTCTTGGAGGTTAGGAATTCCCCGGACATTCAGTTGAATATCCCAGAAATCCTCGAGTCGGCTGGACTCATAATCAACGTTAATGCAGGAAACGTAAGTTTTGACCTTTCCACTGAGCATTTTGGGGAGGGAATCTTCAGCAGCTGTACCCTTCATCTTTTCCTCCATGCGCTCGATGAGTTTACGCGACAATTCCTGTACATCTTGCTGTTCAAAGATGTGTCGGGTGTCCCAGCCAAATGATCGCGTGAGTTCATTAGTCCCAACAGCCGAGTTAGATATTTGCAATTGATAGAAAAGTCGCTGGAGGGTATATGCACTGTTGGATATACTTTCGTCTTCTGCGGTAGGTATCTGATAGACAGCCTGTGGTACGATTTGTTAGACTTGTCACGCCCACCATCAAATCCTCCAAAAAGACTGACCTTTCTGAACGCATTGGTGAAGTATAAAGATTGCAAAAGCGAGTTTAGATAGCATGTAGCGCCTTGGTTTTTCAAGCCGACAAAGCCTGTTTCCCTCTTGGAATCGTAGTTATTGAAGTTGTGCCATAGGACACCGGTCTCGTCCTCCACAACACGAACGTACGCCGTTATGTTGCAAGAATCGTCTTCGACCAGCGGGCGACCGGAATTGCTCCATGGCTGCTGAAACATGCGCCTGAGCTCAAGAAATCTGGTAAATCCCCAATCGCTCTCCTCCTTGGTAAAGCGATGATGCGCTGTATGGTGAGTAAAAAGAGCAGGATCATGGATATTCCACATCACCAGCCCAAATTGAACACAGCAACTCCAGTCATCCGGTACGCTGCTCAGATCGTCGAAGCCATGCTCAAGGTATATCGAGGACTGGTCAACATTATTGCCGAAAGGGAACAGAAGGATGCGCCTGTCGAATGTGTCAGGAAGCACTGTGCAGGGCGTTGCAATGGCACTAACCATGGATAGCCACCAGCTTGAAATGTAGGACCATGCTCCTTCTTGCCGAGACTCCTCCAGTTCTCGACCTTCCAGGTATTTACCACATCCTCCAAGACCTTGGGTTCTTCTAGGAGCGGGGGTAGGACGAGCTCTTTTATGGCATCATCTGCACAACGATGTTAGCCCAAGATGGCAACTAGTGTGTAGTCTGGAGCCCATACAGTCGGTAGCTAGAGTAACGTTGTCAAGGATTTCCGATTCGTTGTCGAGTTGGTCGGGTTCAATGATCGCGACCTGGTCCCTATCGTTCTGCGTTGGTTCAACGACCATGTCATCCTGCGAGTCGACCATCATGTCGTTCGGCGAGTGGATATCTGATTCGTAGCTCTAAACAAGAAGATTTGTCAGTCTGATTGAGAAGAGCCGCAGCACGCGCGGGAAGCACAGGCAGGCACAGAAATTGGTGTTGAAGACAGTGCAGCAAGCAGAAGATGATATAAAGAGGCCAGGCTCCCAATGATAGAGTAGCAACAAGTCAAGTTTGGAAGAGATGGGAGGGAAGAAAGCTGATATGGAAACTAGCCAGGAACCAAAGGAGGGTCACAGGAAAAAAACAATGAGGGAGGGAAACAACCACAAGACACAATACCGCTAGAGGGTAAGTTAAAGACGGGTGGGCTCACCATTGCTGCGGTGGGCGAGGGCGGTGGAAGCGTGGGAAGTAATGGAGGAGAGTCGACAGCAACTGGACCTGCTGCCAATGGGGGCAGGCAGACACAACGCAACGCAACGCAGTTGAACGCAGTTGTGCCAGGAGTAGGAGTAGCAGCGGCAACGTCGGTGACACAGGGAACTCACGGCGCAACTGCTTCACATGAGGGTTGCCGGAGAGAACAGAAACTGAAGAGCTGGCCGATACGACGTCTGGATGGTGTGGGCGGCGTAAGAATGGCAACAATGGTAATATTGGTGGGGTTAGAGGAAGAGAGAACCAGCCACGGTCCCTGGTAAGTAATGACGACGGGGGTGCGGGACGAGAAGGGACGAGAAGGGAAGCCCGCGTTGCGCTCTGCCGGATGATGCGTCTAGGGTCTGAAATGTATCATTGAGGGTAATGGGAAGTCGGGATGGTGTATGGGCACGGGAGGAGCCAGGAGCGAGAAGCAAATGAAGCAGCAAAAAGAGGAAGAGGAAGTCGGAAGCAACCCTGACTCGAGAGGACCAGGCCAGGTGAGGCAGTAGAGCGCAGTTGAAGCCTGTCGGGAGTGCAGTGCCTTAGACAGCAGGTAGGTAGATTCTTTGATTGCTGGAAGCAGGCAGGGCTGGCCAGACAGTGGAGCTGATGGATTGCAGTGCAGTGCAGCCCAGTGCCATGCTGCTCAGGTGGGCTGTGCAGTGCTTGTGCTGCTTGCTCTTGCTTGCCTCTTAAGGGGAGCAACGCCACCAAAGAAAAAACAGGTGTACGGTGCATGTAGTGAATGTGAGGCGGATACTTACTGGCTGGCTATGTGTGACCGCACACGGGCAAGTACCTTATCTTGATACGATACTAGCAACGATGTTTTTGGTTGCTGACAATGGAAATCCCTCTTTGGGTACTGTAGGCTGCTTTACTGATAGAAGTATCCAATACATTCTATACATTCATGATGGGCACAAGCTGCAAGTATTACAGGGCATGGAACACGTTCTGATACTTCAATGGTGGCGGCTTGGTTTGCCATTAGCATTTTGTACCCATGCATGAGGCTACCTACATTCGACAATGTGATGACATGATTTTCACTTGCGATCCTAAATAGGTTGAAGACCGCCCAGGTGATCTTCTACTAACAGCTAGGCAGCAAACAATGATCGATCAACCTGGACGATAATTTTGGACGACTATTGAATGATGTATTTGGTCTTTATCTCACCTAGTCTAAATTCTGCGCTTGTGGGTGGCCACTTAACAAAATACGTTTACTTACGTACCAAAGTTATTAGCTACCAGACTACATATAGGTAGTACCTACCATCGTCACGTCTGCAGTTTTAACCCCGCTGACGAATAAAGTTGGCGTAGCAGAGCTGTTATGACGTCTGTAGGGCTAGGTACCGAGGCGGTCGGCAAAATAACTGTCAGACTCACTACCACCACCACTACCGCTACCTATAGTGGGTCTGACAGTTATTTTGCCGACCGCCTCGGGTACCTCTCTTCAAGCGACCAGGAAAAACTTGGGAGAATAGAGCAACCTTGTCACAGCGCCGTACCATGCAACCTAACACATCAATGGGACAGCTACTAGGTAGCACATATTCATGCTTCAAGCCGTTAAGGAATTATGCAAATTCTTCAATACAAAGGGCATTTATTTCAATGATAGAGAGAACAAGAAAGTTGCAGCTGTTTTACCGTGAGTCTCAGGATAGTGGCCGATAAGTCGAGGTTCTGCTGAAGAAGCTCAATGCTACCGGGGTACATGGGTACACCCTTGAACCCCTCCTCACAACCTCCCAGCAGTGGCCTTTTTACCCTCCAATTAACAAAGCAATACTGCAGCTCAAGTTGGAAAGGAGTTGCCTCCAAGTTCTAAAAAGATCTCTACATTTATGTTGAGTATCAACCTGGCTGAAAATTAGGTAACTTATATAGAACTGTAGGTAGTCGGTGGCTTTCTCAGACATCCACTGCAGATGGACACGAGCTACTACCTACTACTGTAGAAAATACCGAGGCATCAACTCCAGCCTGGAGTTGGAAATGCAGGTGAGCATCAGCAGAGAATTCGCCAATACCTTCCTATGTAAGTAAGTACATACTCATCATATATTACTTACAGGCGCATACCTACCTAGGTAGCTAAGTAGTACTAGCAAGAAGACTGAAGGAGAACTCCACTGGGAAGCTGATGAGCTCTAGACTACCTAGGTACACTACGAATCAGCGCTGCGAAATCGGCAACTGCTCTTGTGACTAATGGATTTGGGTGGCATTCGTTAACATGTGAGGGCAGTCACTATTGGAGAAGGCCTAATTAAGCAAGACTCTCAGTCGATCCCGTACAACCAACTTATCAAACCACTCCTCGCAACTTCATATCCTCCAAGATAAACTCCTGCTTCTTCCCATCCCAGATGAAATCAAACTCATATCGAACCGGACCGTTCTGCATTTGAGTTGCTGACCTGACCACTCCGTGTCCTGGCATGGAATTGCCGGCATGCTACCCTTCGCGGTGCAGAATGCCACCAAAACCCTCCGGTTGAGTGCCTGTTTCTCGGCCCAAGTCTCATCCATCTCGACAACCACCGCAGCACCTCGAGCACACTCACTCTGCAGGCCGCTTGGCCGAAATGGCGTTGCGACGGTCGACGGCCGGAGACACACGCATGCGACCGCCAAATGGAGACCGGTGCAGGCCCTCGACGAGTACGTCATCAAGCTTCTTCATTTTCTTACTGCACACTCCGGCAATGTATGACTGACAACGTGTTTGCGCCTGGTACACAGATGGGTAGCCAAGGAGGCGCGGCCGATTAGCTTGCGACAGCTGATGGTGTTTGGCCGGTCTTTGACCGAGGCGAGACTCATCAGTTCCGCGAACTATGTACGGACCGAACTTCCCACAAGGTACGCTGCCTCTACTCTGCAGCCACTTGAGCAGGCCACGTATCAGAGAAGACACAGTAGCTCACATCTTGGGTTTACAGGATCGCCCATCGCATCCGTGATATGCAACGCCTGCCTTACGTGGTTGTTACGAACCGACACATAAGCGACGTTTACGAGCTATATTATACCGCTTTCGATACCTTCCGACGCGTCAAGGAGATCAAGACGTTGGAGGATAATGATAACTTCTGCTCCATCATCGCCGGTATGCTGCGGGCCCATCTGAGTGTCATTCCCAAGCTGGCCATGGGGATTCTGGAGTGCAACGGCCTAATGCCGGCAGCTGAGCTTGATCGCTTCATGAACACCATCTTACGATCTGTATGTCATTCCCACTGGGGTCTTTACACATGCAGGAGAATTATAACGAGCTGGAGGGGCAGGCGGCTTCCCAACTCTAATGGCTAATGTTTTGATAGCGCATTTCCCGTCGCGTCATCGCTGAGCAGCATCTTGCTTTAACCGAGACATTCAACTCAGATTGGTTCTCACCAGGAGCGAAGCTCTCCGAGTCTGACTTTATAGGTGAAGTGTTCCTCAAATGTGTAGCTCGGGATGTTGTCGAGCGTTGCGGACGTGCCGTACAAGATCTAGCACGCTCTGCCTACGGGCCCGACGCCGCGATCCCCGAGATCCGGGTAGATGGGGACCTGGAGGTGAATTTCCCCTACATCCTCAGCCATCTCCAGTTCATCATCGGCGAGCTGCTGCGGAATTCCGTCCAGGCCGTGGTCGAGAACCACCCTAAGAATCCCAGCAGGAACGGCGAGAAGCCGCCGCCTATTGAGGTCACACTCTGCGAGGCTCAGCAGCACATCATCATCCGCATTTCAGATCGTGGTGGGGGCATCTCCCGAGATATGCTCCCGCACCTCTGGTCCTTCGGCAAGGGACCCTCGACGCCCCAGAGGCTCGAGAACCTCGGCCAGGTCCCCCTGATGGCCGCCACGCTCCAGGAACTACGAGTCGACGGCAACTTCTCAGAGCTGCAGAACTTATTTCCTGACAGGCACTCGCACACAAATGCCATCGATCCATATACCTCCAATGACCACAACGGCTCACTGACGAGCCTATCATCACGGCCCCCGAACCTGCGTCTCGGCATCAGCCTGCCGCTGAGCCGCGTGTACGCCGAGTACTGGGCCGGAAGCCTGGAACTGCATAGTCTGGAGGGCTACGGCGTCGATGCCTTCCTGCAGATCTCCAAGCTCGGGAATAAAAACGAGCAGCTTGCTACGCGGGCCGCCATGGATGCTGTGTAACCCGAATAAAAGGGCCTGTCTTCTACCGCCTAGCACATATGGCTGCACAAGTCATGGAAGTGAAGCTGATATATTGGTCCATATATAAAGTTTCCCCTCACGTGAGGTTTTACCTTTACTATATAGTCTTATAAAAAGATGATTCAAAAATCTTCTGAAGGGATTGGGAGGAATAAAAAAAAAGAGCATTATTATCATTCATGGGATAATATGATTGTCAATTTGACTGAATGGTATCGTAAGAAAATCTGGATTACATCGTCAACTAAACCTAACTGCACTGAACAAACGGTTGGAGGGACGCTACTTGGAGGTAACTCCCGCTAATGAGAATTATCTTGAAAACTGACGGCCAGGTCTTTTTTCTCACTCGTCTCGACCTGCCAGAACGCTCCGCAGTCCTAATTAATTACCAGGGACAGTAGAATGATCGTTATTTATTTTTTGCTCCTTTTCCTGTGCACTCGCTTTTCCCGTCTCTCACAATCCATCCATGTTTTCATAAGACAGACTCATATTAGCTCCTAAGCATATCAAACCATATAAAGCCAACTTCAATTATTAAAGCTCAAAGCGGGTGCAGGAACTGGGTATCATAGGCTTCCCTACTCCTTGCTATATGGACGTTGTGGATCAATATTGGGCGGAGCCACGCGAGGATAGTGAATGGACTAGGGCAGGTCAGCTTAACGCCGGCCGCTGCGGGCAACGCTGCCCTGCATTTGCTCGAGTTCGGTCTCGAGTTGCTTGATCTGGGCATGTGTCTGCTCGAGATCCTTGTTGAGGCGATCTCGTTCAGCAATGAGCTTCTGCTCCCACTGCCGGAATCGCTGTTCTTCAATCTTGACCTGCTCGGTGAAACGCTTTCGGAGCGCCTCCTCTTCCTCCTTGTACTTGGGGTTGTCCAGCTTGCGGGGGCGTGCCTCACCAAATTTGCGTGTCTCCATCTGTTGAGCACGGTAGGCCTCGTAGTGCAGCTCCTCGGTAGTGTGGATAAGGTCAAGCATATGGGTGCGAATTAGGATAGAGCGGAGCTTCTTGAAGTCGCAGTGGTCCTCGTTCTCAACCTCGGCAACACCCCATGAGTACTGACGGCCCTTGACAATACGACCATCCCCAGTCTTGACATCCTTTTCGGAGCCGATGACAGCGAAAGGCATCGCGGCCATCAAGCTTCGAGCATGCTGGGCCGCAGCCTCATCATCTTCCTCAATCGGGGGCTGGTAGATCTTGATGCCTTGTGCTTCAATGACAGCTTGAATCTAGCAGAGTAAACGGTCAGAACGAGATGACAAGGCGGTGTATAGTTGATACAGGTACAACTTACTCTGGCCTTGAACTTGGCCAAATCAGCGGGGCTCAGGGTATCCGCCTTGGCAATCACGGGAATCAGGTTCACACGAGAGCATAGTCTCTTCATGACCTCAATATCCAAAGGTTTTAGGGTGTGGCCAGTGGGTCGGATAAAGTAGAGACATGCATGAACACGCAAATCGATCTTGTCCTGGCGGCGAGGCTGTTGCTCCTGAAGCATGTAGGACTCATGCTGATCGTCCAAGAACTCGATGATGGGCATCCATGAGTCTTTGTTGTTAACGTAGTCGCCGAAGCCCGGGGTATCGATGACGGTGAGGCGGACTGCAAATCGAGGTCTTGTTAAACGAGTGGTTCACAATGGCCGGGAAGGGAGGAGCATGTACCCTTGAAGAACTTCTCCTCCAACTCAGCCTTGGTTATCTCAATCTCGACGGTCTTGTCGACCTGCTTCTGGTGGCGTTTCTTGTGGTCGGCGTAGTTCTTGATGGTGGTCGAGAAGAGGGTGTTGATGAATGTCGTCTTGCCCAGGCCGGATTCACCAGCAACCTGATTCGGGGTAGGCACGTCAGTACAGCCTACGGCATCCAATGCATCCACGGCACAGATTCATCATGCACGCACCATGATAGTGAAAGAAGCTCCCCTCTTAGCGACGATCTTGTGTCGCTGGTTGGGCAAATTGGCAATGCCAATTGGCGACGCGCTTTCGGCGGTGGCAGGAGGCATGTTGGAGAGAGTTGCAACGATCGTCGGCGGAGGACCAGAACCCGTGTGGACGTAGATGAGAGGGAAGTTCTCGAGGAACCGGACAGGAATAGGCGGCAGAAAGACGTGCGGCGTGTATGAAAGACGTGGCAGTAGTTAGCTAACACAGGCTGTCAGAAACAACAGTGCTGATGGAATTGTTGACGGGGTCAAGGTGGTCTGGGGCGGCTCATGCTTCAGGGGAAGGAAGGTCTTCCAGTCTCGTTCGTGTTAGCAAATTTCCTTTAGGTAGGCACACAGAGCAACTACCCGGCATCAACAGGGGTCTCTGTGGTGCAAGCAATTGGGCTTGTGCCAACTGGCAGTACCTACCTACACTACACTAGTGGCCCCCCTGAACAACAGAACCCGATCATGGTTTGGAGCTTTGAAACACGAGGAGCTTTGGCCAGCTCGTTCTACCAATCAGCATCTAGAGAGGCTTACCGAACTCTGTCTAGCGTAGATATCAGGTAGTCTTACCTCAACGGGCATAGAGCGTTGGGGTTACCGGCATCCATGGATCTACCAGAGGCGCACGTTGATTGGCGGCTAAAGAAATCCATACGCTAGTGCACATTTACTCAGCTTGGTTTCTTATCAGCGATAAGAGATCAAAAAAGTTCGGCTCCAGTGCAAGCGCTGTAAAGATTCCTACAAGACTGGAACTGAACAAGCCAAGGACTTCCAGTTTTAATAGGATGGACATATAGCACGATGAAGACCGATTTCAAGGTAAGCTAGGCTCAATCCCTTAGAACGAGCAGATAAAATGCTAACATAACTGCCGTCAGTTTTCCAACTTGCTTGGAACCGTCTACTGTCAAGGAAATCTGTTGTTCAGTCCAGATGGAACCTGCCTCTTCTCGCCGGTCGGGAATAGAGTCACCGTCTTCAACCTCGTCGAGTTGGTTACACCCGCCCTTCGACATGCATGGTTAATTCGCTAAAGCGCTCTTTCATAGAAACAAGTCACATACTCTCCCCTTCGCGCATCGAAAGAATATCTCGAGAATCGGCCTGACCCCGCGGGGCAACCTGCTGTTCTCAGTGGACGAAGACGGCCACGCCATCCTGACCAACGTTACTCGTCGGATACCCATATATCACTTCTCTCTCCGGTCGCCCGTCACTGCGCTCGCTTTCTCTCCCTCGGGGCGTCATTTTGCCGTCGGCCTTGGTCGCAAGACTGAAGTATGGCAGGTCCCTTCAACCCCCGACTCGAGCCCCGAAGGCGGCATGGAGTTTGCGCCTTTTGTGCGCCATCATACCCACATAGGCCATTTTGACGATGTGCGCCATATCGAATGGTCCAACGACTCGCGGTTCTTTTTGACGGCCTCTAAGGATTTGACAGTTCGGATATGGAGTCTGGATGCTGAGGAGGCATTCACCCCAACTGTCCTGTCAGAGCATAAGCAAGCGGTTATTGGTGCGTGGTTTTCAAAGGATCAAGAAACCATTTATACCGTCAGTAAAGACGGCTCAGTCTTCGACTGGCAATATACCAGACATCCCGATGCCCCACCTCCTGATGAGGATGAAGAGATGAGAGACGCTAGCGACGACGGCATGCGCTGGAGGGTTGTGCAGAGGCACTACTTCATGCAGAATAACGCGCACGTCAAATGCGCCGATTTTCACCCTGACACAAATCTATTGGTCGCAGGCTTTTCCAACGGTATATTCGGTCTGTACGAGATGCCCGACTTTAATCCGATCCACACTCTGAGCATATCTCAGAATGAGATCGATTTCGTCACTATCAACAATAGCGGGGAGTGGTTAGCCTTCGGCGCATCTAAGCTTGGGCAACTCCTGGTCTGGGAATGGCAATCCGAGTCTTATATTCTCAAACAACAAGGCCATTTCGACTCGATGAACTCACTGGTCTATTCACCAGACGGAAAGCGTATCATCACCACTGCTGATGATGGGAAAATCAAGGTATGGGACGTGGAGTCTGGATTTTGCATTGTCACATTCACCGAGCACACGAGTGGTGTTACTGCATGCGAATTTGCCAAGAAAGGCAATGTACTGTTTACCGCGAGTCTGGACGGCTCAATCAGAGCGTGGGATTTGATAAGATTTCGAAATTTTAGGACGTTCACAGCGCCGACGAGGCTCTCCTTCTCTTGTATGACAGTGGATCCGAGTGGAGAAGTCGTTGCGGCAGGCTCTCTAGACTCTTTTGATATTCATATCTGGTCGGTGCAAACTGGACAGCTCCTCGACCAATTGGCAGGACACGAGGGGCCCGTCTCGTCACTGGCCTTTGCTCCTAACGGCGGTTTATTAGTGAGTGGAAGTTGGGATCGGACGGCTCGGCTGTGGTCTATATTCGGCCGCACACAGACAAGTGAGCCTTTGCAGCTTCAAGCAGACATACTGGATGTCGCCGTGCGACCCGACTCAGAGCAACTTGCTGTTTCTACCCTGGATGGCCAGATAACCTTTTGGTCTATCTCTGAGGCAGAGCAGGTATCGGGACTCGATGGACGGCGGGATATTTCTGGTGGCCGAAAAGTCACAGATCGCAGAACAGCAGCAAATGTTTCGGGCACGAAGAGTTTTGGGACCATTGAGTATAGCACGGACGGCAGCGGTCTACTCGCCGGTGGGAGCAGCAAATATATCTGCTTATATTCCGTCAGCACTATGGTTTTGTTGAAAAAGTTTACCGTCAGTGTCAATCTTTCACTGTCCGGAACCCAAGAGTTTTTAAACAGCAAACTTCTGACAGAAGCCGGCCCTGAGGGCTTACTCGATGATGAAGGAGACTCAGATCGAGACAGACGACCTGATAATTCTCTTCCTGGGTCAAAGCGAGGTGGTGATCCTTCAGCCAGAAAGGCACTTCCAGAAGTCAAAGTGACTGGCGTAGCATTCTCCCCTGCCGGGACGGCATTCTGCGCTGCTTCCACCGAAGGACTTCTCATTTACAGCATTGACAATGAACTCCAGTTTGATCCATTTGACTTGAATATGGAAATTACACCCGCTTCCACTCTTGCAGTCCTCGAGAATGAAAAAGACTATCTCAAGGCTCTTGTGATGGCGTTCCGATTGAACGAAGCGGGTCTCATTAAGAGGATATTCCAAGCTATCCCATATCCTGATATCCCATTAGTGGTTGAACAGTTTCCTACCATCTACGTGGCCAGGCTATTACGGTTTGTAGCTGCTCAAACAGAAGAGTCGCCTCATATCGAGTTCTGCATGTTATGGATCAAGGCCTTGGTTGACAAACATGGTCCCTGGTTAACAGCAAACCGAAGCAAGGTTGATGTTGAACTTCGTATAGTCGCTAGAGCCATTGCCCGTATGCAAAACGAGATTAGACGCTTGGCCGATGAAAACACCTATATGGTCGATTACTTGCTTGGGCAAGCCGATACCAAAGTTGCTGGAAACAACCATCAACAACTACACAATGGAGGCGATGAGGCTGTGAAGATGCTAACGAACGAACATGAAGTGGTTGAATCACAAGACGGTTCTGAGGGAGAATGGATCGGTCTGGATTGAACAACCCTCGATAGTACCATATCCCAGAGGGTCGCCCGCATTACATATATGCTACATACTCTTGTCTTGATGTGCGTCCCGCCAACGAATTGTGCATCACAGGGTGAAGAGCACCGCCAATCCAGGCAAACCAGGCTCGTCAGCGCCTACAGAGACAGCACCCAACTTCGTGTGCGTACTATAGGTCAGCGCCTATGGATGGATCAGAAACTGTTGAGCGCAGTGAGGGGCGATAAAGACACCAGTCCCTTATTGAAACTCACTAGCCGCGAACTCAAACATACACTCTGGTCCATGCGGAGTTTGGATTAGTGATGCCCGTCAAAGTACGTACATTGACGCTGGTGTGGGTGCCAAGACAGGAAGAAGTCAGCAAAAGCGAAGTACGTACATAATCTACCTACAGAAGTCGGCGTATGCGCCACAAATGAGCCTCATTACAAGGGCTGCACGTCGATGCGTCGGGAAGGTGATGGTAGAGAGCCAGTAAGCGCATCAGTTCAGCCTATATTATAACGAGCTGCGAAGCGACAGATTGGCGAACGTTGCCAGTACCCTGATTGATACAGGCCCCGCGCACCACTGCGAGCATAGGGACGGCCGTAGCGCGAGGCGCAGTTGTTGTTGCCTGATGCATCAGCAGCAATGATAGGCGACCGTTTCGCATCCAGACTCCACCCCCGTAGGTATCACATTTGGCCCTTGTCCACCGCAATTGAAGATCATATGCCTAACAGCGAATCAAATCTGTCCATGATGTTCTTCACCGTGAATGCTCGCCCCGCACATTTCGTTCTCATACCTAGCTGTGAGTCAACCTTTTCAGAATGAAACAAGCGAGACAAGGCGAACGTCCTACACACGTAAGCCGGGCCGTTGCTAGGCGCTCCTCTAATTGAAGTATCAAGCAGAGCCAGTAGTAAAAAGGAGTCATATCTCGCGATCAAGTGTTTCTAAGACAGTGCTGCGTCCAGGCAATTGAATTCTGACCCACGGGTTTGCCACCTGTCTACTCTAGAACATACTTGTGGCAAACACTGGCAGACAAACTGTATAAAACCGGCGTGTTCCCCCAGGTCAAGCCTCTAGAGAGGCAGTGAAATTTGCACAGCTGTTGTATCTTTCATAATCTTTCAGAGAAGAAGCGGCTGCCGCTCTCTAAGACCCAGCTTCGTGTTGCTATCAATAATTTCTCCCTGGGCCGTAATACGTTTCGTCATCAGTACTTGCTGCCTGAGCTATAGATCATCCATCAATATCTAGACTTTAAACCCCCTGAACAATCTCCTCCCAATAATAAGGCCGCGCAAGGGAAAGACATGGATATAACTTCTCTAATCAAGGGCATGATCCCTGAGGCAGTAGAAAATGTCACAGGTGCCGAAGGCAATATATCGGGACATCACGGCATGCCCGCTAACGTCGTCGAAAGTATACTGCCACTCATCGGCTTGAAAGGGTTCGCTCCGGTGTATCGATTCATCGGTAGTTGGCTTGGATGGGATCCCACCGCCCTGCTGACATCGTTGGGATTCATAGTAAGTAACCTCTAGAGTCACTTCCTGACCCCTTCAATATTACTCGACAACTCAATACTTGTCATGTCCAGATTCATTTTCTAGGAATAATGACGGTCCCATTACATCGAAGTAATGATAACTAATTGAATATTGCAGTGGGCGGCCAACAAGGTTTTCCGACAAATATATCACTTTTTCTACGGACTTTTCACTCAGCATCTAATGAGTACCATTCACATCAGCAGCACTGACGATATTTACCTACATCTGATGGTCTGGCTTTCCAAGCAGCCGAAGATGGTGAATTCTCGAGATCTGATGGCAGAGACTGTGAGCAAGACGGCATGGGAAGATGAAGATGCATCGACCGTTGCACGCGACCGTTCGGGCTTATACCTCAACTTCTCTAATCAAGAAGCCAGAGCGGTAAGCTGTTTACATTATAAAAATCCAGTCACGCTTCCCAATCTTTCCACCTCTGGCAGCTAACTTATCTTTTCTCTAGCGGCCTCAATTTATCCCGGCAATAGGGCTGCACAATTTTTGGTTCAAAGGCCAGTACTTCAGATTACATCGTAAAAAGGAATCGATTTTTGATGACGGTGCGAGTGGCGGATTCAGCGGGTTTAAGGATAAGGAAGACCTAATGATCTCGTGTATGTGGAGAAGCCCAGGTTAGCATGCTGTTTCCATCGTTCCTGGAATATTTACATTTTCAATATGTGTATACTTACTAACTATTTACTTCAGAACCAATCAAGCAGCTTCTAGACCACGCCAAAGAGCAATACTACAGTGATCACCAAGCTCGAACGATCGTGAAGAGACCGAGCCCCGCGTACATGCGAAGAGCTCGGAACAACTGGCAGCAGGTCGCTAACAGACCAGTGCGAGACATGAAGACGGTTGTTCTAGACCAGCATCAGAAACTTCAAGTCCTCGCTGACATGAACGAATATCTTCACCCTGAAACCCCGCGATGGTACGCCAACCGTGGAATACCGCTGCGTCGAGGATATCTCTTTCACGGCCCCCCAGGCACAGGAAAGACATCCCTCTCATTTGCACTGGCTGGTGTATTCGGCCTAGATATCCACGTCATATCTCTCCTCGAGCCAACCCTGACAGAAGAAGACCTCAGTAATCTATTCAGCACCTTACCGCGACGCTGCATAGTCCTCCTAGAGGATATTGATACAGCGGGTCTCCGGCGACCAATGGACGAGCTCCGGGTCTCTGAGCGAGCCGCAAGAAAGGAGAGAGAAAATTCGAGCAAAGATGACTCTAACAAAACGACATCAAGCGATATTAAAGAACTAGCCAAGGTACTCAAAAAGGAGGCTGAGGATCAGAAGAAGGGTATTTCTCTATCTGGTCTCCTTAACGCCATCGATGGAGTAGCTAGCCACGAGGGCCGTGTCCTCATCATGACAACTAATGTCCCCGAAAGCCTCGACGACGCCCTCATTCGGCCAGGCCGCGTCGATTTACAGGTAGAATTCACCTATGCCACGAAGGAGCAGGCCGAAGAGCTGTTCATCCGCATGTATGAAGGCGACCAAGGACGACCGCCGCGCCACGTAGATTCCAAGCCCACAGCGAACGGAACTGCGGCGCCCAGCGCTAAAGAGTTAGCACGTCCTCCGCCGGCTACAAACGGAGACGTCCTGTCCCCCGAGACGTCGAGCGCGGTGCACTCCGGCGAGCTGGATATCTCCATTGATGAACTGCCCGAGATCGCCCACCAGTTCAGCGACAAGATTCCTGCCGGTGAGTTCTCGCCCGCTGAGATCCAAGGGTACCTCCTCAAACGGAAAAAGCATCCTCGTCGGGCTGTTGAGGAGGCCGATAAGTGGGTTGCGGCGCTTATTCAGCAGAAGGTGAATCGAACCAAGATATCTCAAATTCAGTAGAGATGATATCTATAGAAGTCACGATTGAGCAATGAGAATTCGTAGTCAATAAGAAAGATGGAGAGAGACACTGGCAGATAATTTTGCACAAATCACAGAATTTGCTCAAGCATAGCTTCAAGTGTATCCTCCTTATATTTGAAAACGGCGACCTAAATAAGTAGACAGCATTTAGGGAGCTCTATGTATCTGGACACGAAACACACCTACTCGCCTGCCGAGGGAGTGAAACAAATACCATATTTTTATAATGAACACTGCCGATTCACATCAAATCAAGGATTCGTGAAAATCCCAGCAAGCCCATGTGTCAAATAATACACCTTCCCACAGCACTCATCTCCAAAGATGATCTCGAGAAGTACTATGTTCCGGTGGTAATATCCTAATCCTACTGTCCACCTCCCCTTGAACCCCCTGACCCCCTTTCAATCGAATCAACCTGGGGGCGTACACCACTGTTATCTACCCCTTCCCCTTCACCATCGTCTTCTCGTACTCATCCCACCTCGTCCTCTTCCGCTCCATTTTCTTATCTTGTGTCTCCGCCTTCTTCTGCCTCTGTTGTACGGAAGTGTTACACGTTCTGAATACGAGGCTGTAGGTCTCGGTGATGTCTACGGACGTAACACGCGCTGGAAAAAGTATTGGCAATTGTCTCAGTGAGGCTATTCGGCCCTCGCTAATCTGAGACATCTGGTCGGAGATCGGAGGTTAGCAATATCGACGATGTGTATAAATAGCCTCGATATTCTAAGGGAGGGTCAGGAAGTCTTCCGAATGGTCAAAGACCTAGTTACCCCTAGTAGATTATGGTCTAATTGAATCAATCTCCAAGCCTCTTATACGTCCCTTGTGATAGCCTCATCCTCCACCGAAACATAAACCACAGCACGGAAATAATCACAGTACCGCCTAAAACACTGCCTACGATGCCCTTGTCGCGATCAGAGATAAGATGGGCTTGCCAAGGAAATAGGGAAGTTAGTGAGTTGCGCGTGTGTGCTTTCAGGGGATCAGGCTTTATTCAAATTTATGAAGAAGGGAAGGTGAAGCTTGGCGTACTATGTCCGAGTGATGGGCCGGCGCAATGCAAGTGGCTATCGCACGTCTTGTGCACGAGGATTTCCGTCTCTGACGCCGTAGTCGCTGTTAGAGTTGATATGATATCTATGGCAGCGAGGGTGTGGATGAAGTAGTAAAGTCGAGCTGTTCCTGTTTTGCAAATTGCGATCCATTTAGAAGCTAGGTCGCTAACACCAGCATGCATGTATAGAATTTTCAACTTGTGATCCTGACTCTTTCCGAACATACTGTGAGCCGTGTATTTCTCAGATATCTACTTTACTTGTAATGGTGGAATTGTTACTTTTATATTCTGTGCAGAACTCAATAACCAACAGACTTCTTAGATCACATATTTACGAGATTCCCCGAGGGACAAACAAAGCAAGGGAGATTAGCTTGCTTGTTACTCACAACGAATATGGCTGGTAAACACGTCGTTGCTAAAAATCAGGGGCCGTTCGAGACGATTCACAGATCTTGATTCTAAAACACGCTTTGAATCTAACTCGTGTATTCCATGGCTGAATAAAGGAGTCGTGAGACGGACTCTCGTTGCTTGTGGCGACCAGCGATGTTTTTATTATGCATTAACTGCTGTGCTACATAGCTTCACAACCAGTAAGAAATATGAATTAATGAAAGGTCAATAGTATAAACAAAACATAGAAAGTAAGTTTAAGTAGTACTGTATACTATTGGTTCCTCATTTACTCGTTACTACCCGTACGTCCCTACAGAAAATTATCATGATATATCAGTCTCAGAAATGGTAATGTCATATTCAAACATTGTAAGACTCTGCGCAGAGATGATATATTCGTATCGATGACTGATCTGGTCTATCTGGAGCTTATATATTATATCATAACCCTATGCGTTTCACAAACGGTTGACGATTCTCGCTCCAAGTACGATTATGGCAACAGGATTGAATAAAAAGCACAGGGAGACCATCCATACCACGTGATATGTAAGCAGACATAAAATCCCAATACCATTCCCAACGACCGAGAGCACGATATCTGGGCTGCTGTGGCGTGGCGATGACCAGCAAACTCCAGAAGCCCTGTTCTAGGTCCGAGGAATTATACAAGCACCGCATAAGAAACGCAAAGTCTTGAACCCTCGCAATTCGGAGTACTGTAGTTGTGGTCGAAGGGCCTAGATGCGTAAGGGAGAGATCTTGGCAGACCCAGAACAACTTTGTGGCCCCTAAAGTCACGGATTTGGGGGGTTACCATAGACATGGGACAAAGTTGGGAACGACGTCCTACTCGTTATATTAGTAAATCTTGACATGTCTCGACGATGGAATGATTATTGGGTGCGTGTTGGCCAGACGTATGGTGGTACGAGAGGCTGGTTAAGTAAAAATGCGGCAAAAGCTCACAAAGCGTACGGTACAAGGGGCTAAGTCAGGTAATTGATTTATATGATATTATCAACATGTATGTACAAGCTTCTTCTAATCTGCTACGTCTCAAAATTCGGTCCTTTCTCTTCGATCCTGACGATCAACTCATGCTGGATCTTAAGGTTCTGCGCGGAGCTCAGGGACCTCGCAACCGACGTCTCGTTCTTCTCGACGACAATTTGCCGCAGCGCCTTAATCAGGAAGCTAGCTACTAAATCTACACTCCAACTATCTGGTATCACGGACAATATATCACTAACATCGAACCAACTCCCAAACTTGTCAAGAAGAAGACCTGTCTGCTCCACGCGATCGCTCACATCTTTAATTCGAAGAAATTCTCCTAACAGATATCGGAACAATCGGGCTTGTTCATTTTGGGTTGGTGGTTCGCTTTGACATCGTTCTGGCGCCCTGGAATCTTGAGAGCTTGCCTTTGGTGGGATCTGCGTCTCGGCCTGGTAGATGCTGTAAACGCTAGCGCCACCGCGAAAGCAATATGCGACGGCTGTGTCATAATCTCCGAGGCGGTGAACAAGAAGGCGCAATGCGTTCTCGTGATTTCGCTCTCGACCATCAAGAATGATTGTTTCGGGAACTAGCAAGTCCTCGGCAACATTGCTTAGGCTTGCTATCCGATTTCTGATCGCTAGCGACTCGTACTCATATTTGCCACCGAGAAGTTGGAGAAGACGTAATCGACTATACCATGCCTCATCATCATCTGGGGCGTTGTCTGTGAGGAATTGACGGTAGGTCGGCTTGGGTGGCTGTAATGCTCGATAAGCATCGTATGTTGATAGCATAGCGTCCCGAGCTACTGATGATTTTTGAAGATTGATAATCACAACGTCGAGATAGTAGGTTATCAGTTCGTTGACATAGATCGTATGTCCTTTGCCGAACACGAGGAACTCCAGATAATATTTGACAGCCTGCGGCGCATCCGTCCTGAGGAGTTCGACAACGTAAGCAGGATCAAATTTAGGAGCTCTTCCTTTGTCATCCGCAAACACTTGAACACCAAGCTTTGGGTTTCGGTTTGCTAGCCAAATACCGTATTCCTGCACAAGGATTTGGTTACTGATTTTCGTCAGATAGTCACGTACACGCATTTCGCCGTCTTCAAATTCGCCGCCATCATTTCTTTCCCCTTCAATGATGCGTCTCCACGTCTCAAGCACCTCTTGAGCCATTTTCCTACTCTGGTAAAGTCTGCTGAGCACGAAAAGTCGATGATACGACTCGATCAACGTCTCTGCTCGATCAAAACAATCAACTCCGCTGTCAACAAGCTCGTACAGTTCAGCACGGATCGAACGACCCTTGGCCAACCCGGGGGATGAATGCTGATCTAGCTCAAGCAATACTGCGAGGAGAGCAGCATCTACGGTTCGAAATACCACGTTCTCGTCAGGCACGCTTCCAAAGCCCTTTTTTCGTCGCCAAGTACTAAGAAATCGCCTGAGAAACTGAAGAACTGGTTGCGATAGTGTACTTAAGGTCGTCGGGGACTTGTTATCAAAATCCGAGCGGCTAATAAAGGCCTCTGCTGTCGTTTTCACACCACCGAAAATCCAAATGCCTCGCCGGGTTTCAATGACTTCATTTCGTACGCCAGGAACTATAGACAACACAACACGAGGGTCGAGTTGGCTGTCCACTAAAACCTCTTCCATTGCTTCAAGCTCAGCTTCCGTGAAAGAATCTTCTTTGGATTTTAAGAAGCTGATCAACAGTGAAATTCCAACCTGTTGTCGTATGTAGCTAAAGGTCAAGAATTCCAGCTCGGACCTGGCATCACGGCCGCGAAACGAGTTGATGATCCGATATAGTTCTCGTCGCTTTTGAGATGTCTCGTCTAACATGATGCTAGTAGCCTCTAGTTGGGCGTCCAATTGAAGTATCAGAGGGTTGCGAATGGCCCACCATATATGAGGACCGGACCAAACAGCCAAGCGAGCTGTAACCCCCGCTAGCCGACGGGCAAATTCTTCTTCCTCTGTATTGCGGGTTGCCTGCCAACCTTCAGGTAGCGGCTCGTCATCTTGCGAATCATTGTCTCTGTCAAAAAGCTCTTTCTCCCTGGACACCCTCTCCATTGATAATGCTGTCCGTGAATCAGAGCTCTTCAATAGGACGGAAGAAGTCTCGACAGTTCCGGACTGGAACGGAGTAAATCTACGTCTGCAAAGCCGATCGATAATATCTTGTGAATATGTATCATCTGCCCCCAGAAGTGACCGAACCCCTAGTGCTTGAGGGACTTGTATTTTAATAGCACTGCCCTCGCCAGCCTCAAGCCAATACTTTACTGGTTCATTCTCTGCAGCATCGGCATCCCAACGTTGAATCTCCAAGCCATAATGTATGCCATCTTTTAGTTCTTTGCTCATGGAAGCAAGAACGAATCCCTCTTCATCAGGGCTCAGAGATGGTCGCGACGACGATAAGTCTAAAGACCCTCCATCAACTACTATCTGCCTAGGATAACGATCAAATTCGATAGTCGGACGAGTAGGTTCTCCCTCCGTATTTACGAACATCCCGATTCCGGGTTCCAACGGACTGGTGCCGGTAACCAGCAGGAATTCTTCTGGGGTTGGCGAGATAATGTGAGGTCTGAGAAAGGAAGGCGCCGGCGCATGAGTCCTGGCAGGGCGACCTTCTGTCCCCTCATCATGGGCCGTTGATTGAGCTGGAGATATCACCTCTGGCGGGGCTGGACTAGCGACTGGCTCTGGTGGTGTCGCTGAGCGGCTACCGGGCTCCTCGGTATCGCTCGCATACTGTTCCTGCCTCCGGTTCACGCCCGAGATCAAATTCCCTAAGCTTGTGCCTCTCCGATGCGTCTGCGGCTCAGGACTCTCGGTCTGAGCACGGGCTTGGGTGGATGAATTGCTTCGTAACAAGCCGCCTCCAGCGCTACCCGAGATGTCCTGTGCCTGGCCGACAATAGTGCCTGGCTGTGTCTCATCTAGAGAGGAAATTGACATCAAGGGAATCTTGAGCTGGCGATCAATTTCTAAAAGAGCATAGCTCCTCGAGTCGGCAACGCATGCTATGGTATCCCGCCTCACCGACAGCTTGCTAGCTGCAAAGTCGATTTTCTTAATAACACGGGCATCTTCACTGATCCTGACAACCTGAATCTTTCTGCTCAAAGACAACAATATAGTGGCGCCATCGGTGTCTTCGGCGCCCTGGTTAAGGTCCACTCCACCAATCCAGCCGCAATTCTTCACCTGGAGCCCACCAAAGGCAGGACTCAGCTCTGGCAAGGAGTAAAACGTGACGGTGGAGTTGCAAAGCACACAGGCCTTTCCAACACCAGGCAGCAACAATATCTCTTGCACACCGGGCCGAGAAGGTGAGGGTGCGCCGGCGGGATCTGCGAAGACAGGGCGAAGTCGCGATGCGAGGATAAACGTCGGTAGCTCGGAACGATCGGCGGGATCGGGAGGAATCTGGAAGAAATGAAGAAGTTCCGAGTCCGACGTGCCGATGTAGAGGTTGCGGTCTAGTGCATCGTGTTAGTCGAGGCGCACATGGTCGGGTCGAACACCAACGAAGAGGAAGCAAAACATCATGTGTGCGGCGCACCCACCCAAGTACTCGACACAGTTGATTTTGATGTCGTCTCTGGAGCCGTCCTCGGACAGCGGCACATCTGCGAACAGGGTGCGCAGGACGTACGGCCCAGCTCTCATGTTGCTATGCGCGTCTTGAGCCATAGCTGCTGGGTAGACAACATCATAAACGGCCGAATCCGGTCATAATGCCGAGACGCAATTGCAACGGTGGTTGTGGCAATTCGGCAACGGTGGTAGTAATAGCAGGAGAGGTAGTCGTGGAGATGCTCGAACTCGGGAAGTAGGTATGGATTAGCCCAGGTCACCGTTAGTACAGTGAAACAAGTACCGGTACCTACCTACTGTACCTAACCTACCTCTATATGTACTTATAGGTCCTAAAACAGAGGTAACCTTAAGCTAGGGCTCCACTGAAGCTGCAGGCACAGTAACTAAATTACTACCTCACCCAGTTCAGCCTCAGGAACAAAACACGGTTCTATCTTCCGTATAGTCGGCCGAAATACGTGGTATCATCACCCTCACCATCATCAGCATCACCAACTAATCACCAACAAGACGACTCACTCTATGCTACGACGATAGGTGATTCAACCGCTCTAATTCTAATTCCCCAATCGTTCAAACCTCCTAAATGAGGTGATGCGTTAGCCTAGCAGCGACTACGGCCCCAGGCTCTCCGAGTTCACAGAGTCCGACGATTCAGTTAATCCGCAATGGACAGCCTAGACGCGGTAACACCGCGAGAGAACGATGAGCCGCCGGCCGCACCGTCGGGGAACGAGAACACAAACCAGTTCCAACACGCTATCTCGGCATGGAGAAGTGCGTCACATGTGTCAATGCCCTCCTGCTGGGAGCTGCCGTCCATGCTGACTGACCCCGACAGACATTGACCTATCCTCGCTAATTCAGAACCTCGATAACACGGCCTCTGACATTGTCGCATACCAACGCGACTCCACCGTGCAGCGCAAAGATCTCGCTCAGAAGACGAAGGACTTCCGGAAGCTCGACGATGCGGCAAAGCTGACCGAGTACAAGAGCCTTCTTAAGGGTACGTCGCCACGTTGCCACGTCGACTCGCCGCTGGCCGCGCTGTCCATGTCCCAGTGGTACCGAACAATGCTGACTAACGATGGCTCAATACAGCATACCAAACCTTCATCGACCTCCTTACGAACCATTCCAAAGCCACCAACAGCGCCTTCTTGCAGGTCTATTCAGCCTTGGAGAATGCGCCAGACCCCTATCCACTCCTCGAAGCCTCTGTCGATTCAATGCTCGCGTCTGAGGATACGCTGCCGAAACTCACCGAGGAAAACCAGCATCTACAGGAAAATATTGTCAGTCTGACCTCGCAGCTTGAAGAAACCGAGTCGCGATTACAGTCCGAGAGCACGAACCGCAAGCAGCTAGAGAGCACTCTCGAATCTAAAGTGAAAGAGGTCGAAGCATCCTGGACTGCCGTGCTGGAGGAGAAGCAAGATAATTGGGAGGCAAAGGAGAAGGCTTTGGAGGAGAAGGTCGAAAGCCAGGAACGGCTGATCAACGAAATTAAAGCCAGTTATGAAGTCACGCAACGATTGAAGGGCTCCAAGGATGCCGATAACGAAGGAAGCGGTGGACACGTCACAAGTGCCGAGCTCGAAATGGTCCATTCAGACCTGGAGCGAACTAGTGCCAGACTCGCCGAGGTTGAGGCTCGAAATGAACAACTACGTCTAGATCTCGCCCAGTCAAAGTCGCAGGTCCAGACCCAGGCACCGTCTCCCGAAGACGATCCATCGTATATGCGTATGAGGTCCGAGAACTCATCTCTCATACGCAAGCTAGATTCGGCCAGAGTTGAGAAAGAAGCATTCAAGAGGGATATCGACTCAAGATTACGTAGTCTAGAACGCGAGGTTGGTCTTTTGACAAAAGAGCGCGATGGCTTGAAAGCAAAGGTCCAAAAATGGAGTGATTACGATGATGTCAAGCAAGAACTAGAAGTGCTCAAGAGTATTGAGTTCTCAACGGGAGATGACGATGACGTGCTCGCGCACCCAGATTCTAATGGTGCAACAGCCAAGGCAAAAGGAGAGACGTTAGAACAGTTGCTCCTGGCGAGAAACAAGAAACTCGGCGATGAGCTTACAGTTCTCCGAGTGTCACATCACGACCTTCAAAGTCGACTTGAAAGTATGCAAGAAGAAATGTCGAAGACTAATGCTGATCTAGAAAGGTCGCAAAATCTCAACACGCAGTTAGAGAACGATCTGGCGAACCTTCAAGCAGAGGGCCGGAATGCGTTTCCGTCTGGTGCGTCGGTAGCTGGTACCTACACCAGATATGCGCCCTCGATAGCGCCTGGAAGGCGAGGTGGGAAAACTTCACCGACTTCATCGATCATTTCTGGCTTTGATCCTCGTACAACGGGTGGTGAGCCCGTAGGCGGCGGGTCTGGCATTCTTCCCATGATCACAGCGCAGCGTGACCGCTTCAAGAAACGCAACTCGCAACTTGAAACGGAGCTATCTGAAAGCCACCGTACTGTCTCCCAGTTGAGGCAAGAGATCGCCGCCCTGCAAAAGGATAACCTACAACTTTACGAGAAGACAAGATATGTGTCTACATATAATCGCGGCGGCCCTTCGGCGTCGTCGTCATCAGCCTATTCGTCCAACCCAAACCCATCTACCGTGACCATAGCTGGTACTGGCAGCCCCGGGGTCGAGCTGGATCGGTACAGGAAGGCGTACGAGTCCAACATATCACCCTTCGCCGCCTTCAGAGGACGGGAGTCGGCCCGAGCATATAAGCGGATGAGCCTTCCAGAAAGGGTAGTATACACAGTCACCCGGATGGTGCTAGCGTCAAGGACGAGCAGGAATCTATTTGCGGCTTACTGCGTTGCGCTGCACCTTCTGGTGTTCTTCTCGCTGTATTGGCTCGGCACGGCGGACGCCGAGAAGTATACGAGTAACCTGGGCCAAGGTGTAGCCGCCGTCGCAGGTGCTGGAGGGGTGGGTAGCGGCAGGCTTGGGTCCAATGGGCAGGCGATTCGACATGGGGACTGGCAAGAAGAGGGCTTTAATGGACATTGATGATGAATGAACAATGTAACATTATTATTTCCAATATTTCCATGTGGATGGGTGGGCGCTATATATATCTGTATTTCTATGAGGCTACGAGTTGGTCATGTAGATTACATCGCATTTGGTTTATATAAACTTGTTTTTTTGGTACCGTTCTCCGCGATCATGGTACGAAAGAGGTAATTTCGCTGTAATTATATCTCATCTGCCATTGGTCGGCTTCGTCTAAACGAAATAATATCTTGACTGAAGATTACACCCCAACGCTCCCTTTCCCTCTCTACTCATCCGTCGGACCAGAGAAATCATCATACAAGTAATTTGATTAAAAGCCTAGCATCACAAAAACTTGACCAGACGATACACCACGCACGTAGATATTGTAAATAATGCAAATAATCAGCCAAAGAGGAACATAGTTCATAGCCAACAGGCACGTGAACCACCGCGTGGAAAGAATGAACGCTCGAGCTGTACAGGTAAATCCAGGCCGACCCTTTTATTTACCTCCCACACCCACACAGAGGAGCTTCCTTCCACCGCCTTTAACGAGAACGAGGGAGCTTGTATTGCATGCGGCGCCAAGACGGGTGGCTCCAACGTCGACGGTTCGCTACTGTATACTAGACAGTAAACTGAGCTACTAGCGAAACGCGTCGAGATGCCTGCACACCATTTCAATACTCCATTAAGTAGCTTAAGCTGATTCGCTCGGGTGGATTGGCTGTATTGTATGTATATATGATGAATGGTCGAATGAGAAGAACAAGAAAGATGATCTCTCCACTTTTGGTACCGGGTATTGTACAGTATCTGGATGAATCCCTACAATTAAGCAGATGGTGTTATCATTTGACGCGCTATCTGTACCTTTTCAAAGTCATGTGTGTAAGTGCTGGTAGTGCAAGTATACGTATGTAGCTTGCCCCGCGATGAATCTCAAACGCCGGCGTGAGTCGGTTGACGCTTGAGCGGAACCGCCTGCCTTCCAAGCCAGGCTAACTTTGGCGATCTCCCGAAAATCAAGGTTTTTGTTTCTGCAGCAAGTGTAACTATCTCAGCTGAATGAATGAATGAATGAATGATCTCAACATATCAGGGAAAATTATCGACGAAATCTCGTGATTTACTCGTTTAGTACCTCATCTAGTAGGAAGTAAAGAAAAGGGGAAGGAGAAAAAAAACCGGCTAATGAAAGGACGGCATTGCCTCGTCTCCTGATACCCTTTTGTGTCAACTCATGACATATATTTCTTGTAACTGCAGACACGCATGGTCGCAGATTGGTTCAATGTTTCTCACGCATAATCTCATTGATCTACATTACATTACAGCAGCATGGTAAGCGAATTACTTACGTGGAGTCAATTATTGACTGATGTCAAGAGTTATTTCTTCTCGGATGGGAGGACAAGGCGAGACGCTGTGCGATGATGCGTATCTAAATGATACACTGGGTTTACCTCTTTTGGTCAAAGTGGAGTGACGAGAGGCAACCAAGGACTGCATAGCCTCTTACCAATCTGGCCCAGCCAGGTCTTGGGAGTAATAATGCGGAAATACGAACCGAGAAGGCATTGTGCACTTGATAGAACTTCTTCCGTGTTACCAAGTTCGGGAAATGAAGCGAGGCAAACCACCTTGGAAGTCAATTGAGAGAGAGGGCAATGGGAACCAACAATTTGATTTGTCCCTCCCATTCAAGCAAGCAAGCAAACTTGCTACCGTCAGACAGACACACTGGCATACGCTACATCCGGAAGCGCGGGCAAATCAAGTCAAGAAGGTGGGTTGTTCGGTGCTAATTTGTTTCTATTTTTTGCCCTTTACCGCCTTACCGCCCGATCGGAAGCGCGAGCATTGTGTAGTTATTTACATCCTAAATGAGCAGGTGGGTAGATTAATTAGCTCATAATATGGAGAGATATCGGGCTAATTTTGTCCGTTATCTATCGTGGTGCAATTCTTGCAGATTTGTCTAGCTTACTAAGTACCTAGGTAGTCCATCAGACCCTTGCTTGATTCAAGTACTTGTACTGCATTGTTCTTTTCCAAATACAGGTACGCCGCACAAGACAGTCAACAATAGTGTATTAGATTCTATCTAAGAAATGGCCGCTTTCTGGTTGCACTGCCGTCGGCTCCTCGAATTTCCGGAGTGTTTGTTTTTCATATAGGTACCGGTGTGTTAGACTGACTCTCGTACGCCTCCTCGTAGGTATTTGGCAAGCTTACGGACTTAGGTACAACACAGCCCTCAGTGTTATTCCATTCCGAGATGTGAATGGCTCTCGTGATGGTGTAAAGTAATTCCCCGCCTCTTCATCAATCAGGTCATATACGTATCTTTTGCCGCTGCTAGAGCTTGCTCTTATTTACTGTGGTGTAGCCATGATAGCCGTCTGGTAGGTGGTGACAGGCGATACAAAGTAGGTAGTACCTAATGTACAGCTCTCCAAAACATCGGTGCAGGGTTGTTATTTGCTAGCCACGGCGCTTGCACTGCGTGTCTCAGCCAATGAAAGCCCCCCGCAGACCTCTACCCCATGCCAAGCTAGCGGTTTAGCTGCAGATCACATCTGCCCCAAGACCCTTCCAGCTTTCTAGAGTCGCATCCACGCCGGGTCCTCTCCACACCGTCCGACCTCGTCTTCTGCTCTGCTTCCCTGCCGCCTGCAACCAGCTCTTGTGTACATACTACTACGTACAGTAGCAGGGCGGCTAGCTGGCTTGGTTGGGCCGTGGCGGCGAACACTCAGCGGACGTAGCCACTCCCGTTGGACCAGAGCCCCATCCAGTGCCACCAACTGCATATCCTCTCGTGGCACCTAATTTAGTTCGCCGTAGTGTAGCTACACGAGATCATGGAAGCTGTCCCACGCTTTCTGCCGCCCGGGATGGACGGCAGCGACAGGGTTGTGGGTTGTGCCGATGCTACGGCTGGTGGCTTGTGTAGTCCAACCAACCAGGCCATCCTCATATATTAAGAGACACGGCTACACTCGATCTCTGTCCGTGAACCTCTCTTGTTCTACCACCCGCCTCAACAGCCTCATTCTTATACCTCTGGGGGATCTTTTCCTTTTTCTCGCTTTCCTCACTTTTTTTTCCTACTTCTCTTTTCTTCATTCCTCTTATTTTCCGTACAAGAACTTTTTTTTTCTTCCTTATCACTTCTCTTCAGGAACGGGTATTATCTGATCGGGTTTGGTGTTTCCTTATTCTTGATCTCAACATTTCTCGGCCACTCAGATAGTTTTTTATCTTTGACTATACGACAAGAAGCAGCCGATCAAGGAAACAGTTTACTTTCTCCGGACCAATCATAAATACCTGTGAACTTACAACTCCACCATTCTTCTTCGCTTTACCTACTTCTCACCCCACAATCAAGATGTACGGCTCAACAATACTAGCTACCCTCCTGGGTGCCTCGTCCGTCTTCGCCGCGCCGACATGGCCACAGCTAAACCCTGGCCTTGCCAACACGGTTGGGCGTGAGTCCGTCGCCGACTACTTCAACCTGTTGGCCCAGAAGATCGACATTGCCAAGCTGGCCAATGTCACGCCCACATGCGACCTCTCCAAGGCCACGCTGCCAACCCGTAAGTCCTCGCATAAACAAGGTCTTCTCACTAAAAGAACAAATCCAACTAAACTCCCGGTTTCAGTATCTGCCAGTCCTCTGCCCACACCGGCATCAGGCCTAGTATTAAAGCATGTAGCCGTGGGCCGCGGCACGCAGAACTACACCTGCGACGCCACCAACGCCAGCGCAGCGCCAACACAAATCGGCGCCGTGGCAACGCTCTTCAACGCCTCGTGCGTAGCAGCGTCGTACCCGGACCTGCTTCACTCGCTGCCCAAGCTCGCGCTGCAATTCGACCTCCCCTTCGATGCTAAGTCGTACAATCAGAAGATGGGGCCGACCCAGCTGCTCGTGTCTGGCCATCACTTCTTCAAGAACACCACCACGCCCTTCTTCGACCTCGACACCACCCGCGCCGAGATCGGCGAGATCCCCTGCTCCAAGCTCAACAGCACCGCCGCCCCCTCCGACGCTCCCAAGGGCCGCGAGGGCGAGACTGCTGTTCCGTGGCTCCTCCTCGGCGCCAACAGCGACGCCACTGGTGGTCTTCAGGAGGTCTACCGTGTCCAGACGGCCGGAGGCAGCGCGCCCACAACGTGCCAGGGCATGCCCGCTTCATTCCAGGTGCAATACGCCGCCGAGTAGGTCAACCCCATTCACTCCCTTTCATAAAAAGGATACATAGGGAACGTCACAAAAGCCCATCATATCTTTCTCCGCTCCTGTATCATTTTACTAACGATGATAAAACAGGTACTGGTTCTTCGCCTCACCTTAAACAACAAGAGAAAAAAGAAAATAAATCAAGACCACATCTCGCCATGGGTAATGCGTAGCGATAGTGAGGAATGAGCAACGGAATCGGATAAGAGCAGAGATATATACCCACTTGAAGACCTTCCTTCACGCGAAGGGTCCCTCTGCTCAACACGGATAATGGCAAAGGGACGAGAACAGCAGGAAGGATCATCAACTCTGCCTCGGACGGTGGTGCGACAACTTCTCTCCAAAGAAATGAGAGACGAGGGTACTATGGGTTACTGCTTCTTAGTCATGATATGACATGACGTGACGAGGCGGGATGAGGATGGGGATACTGAGGCAAGGTTGGTCACCTTTATTCGAGGGGAGACAAAGGCGTTGACTTATGTGGGCGCGGATACTTTTTATCACTTTTATTGATTCCCCTTCGATCGAATATATCCCTCTTTTCTCAACCCCTACAAACTGAGATCCGTGTGAGTGAGTGAATGAGTGAGTGAGTGTGTTGTCTGACTACGTATCGGTATTGTTGTAATGTCTCATCAATTGCCGCGATCCGTTCTCACATTACTCCGGGTTGTCTGAGACTATTTAGATCACAGTAGCGCATAGCTGCATGTAAGTATAGGTATCGGGCAGCTCACACGAAGAGAAAACACCAAGATCTCACAGCATAGCGAAATAGGTACCCAAGCACGAGGAAACGGATAATGGAGAAAGACAGTCTCTCAATCGCGCAGCTATTTCCGGAGATGCGTATGTATATCGATGAACTTTCTTTTCCCAGGATTAAAATAAAAGCGGGCTGAGCACAGTGACTCGCGGGCTGAGCTCACTCACCCATCATCACATCCATCAAACTCTATGACGAGATCTATCTATCCATCCATCCTGAGTCCAATCCGACCCAATCCAATCCGAGCGAGAGAGATACCTAGGTAGATGCAAGAAGCGCAGGTCAAAAGATCATTCCCTCTATCAATAATACTTCTATCATCCTTCCATCTCAACATCCTCACCGCCCCCTCCCTTCCGCTTGCTCTCAAGCCGTTGCCTCGTCTTCGCCTTCGCATCATCGATCCACTTCGTATACGCCGCATCGCCGCCCTCAGCAAGCTTATCCGCGACAACGCCCTTGAGCACAGCGGCCGCAAAGCCGACAAAGTTATGTCGTCGCAGGGCGTTCTCAAACTGCCAATCGCGCCGCTTAGCCTCCTCGCGCTCCAGAGCCTCCGCATCGCCGATCTCGCGCGCACGCACCCGCAGGTCGCGCACCATGGCCATGAGGTTGAACCGGATCTCAGCGAGGTCGTACCGCGCGATGCGGCGCTGCAGCACGCCGATGACCTTGGCGGGGAACTCGCCGGTAGTGCAGGACCCGTGGCTGATGGGAGCCGGCTGCAGCCCGTCGAGCTCGTACAGGGTGCCGTCGATGGGGGTGTACGCGACGAAGTGGAAGGCGTCCTCAGACTCGCCGCCGCTGGCGCGCTGCGTCTCGTCGACGAAGGGGCTGCTCTTGGCGAAGCTGTTGTGCACGTCCCGGATCAGCTCGCTGTTGCTGAGCGCCTCGCCGCGGAACTCGGGCGGCAGCACCATGGTGAAGTCGCGGAACTCGCGTAGTGGCGTGCCGATGTCGACACCACTGTCGCTGCTGTCGCTCTCCTTGTTATCCTTGTTCAGGAGCACGGAGAGCAGGGCCTGCGTGCCGCATGCATTCTGGATCGTCTGCGCAGCAAAGAAGATGCGCTCGGCGGCGTCGTGGTCGAACGTGCCGTCGAGCGGCTTGTCCGTCGCCGCATAGGGTCTGTCCGTCGGGTATTTGAAGAGGAATATGACGCCGTGGACGGGCTGCAGCGTCTCGAGCTCGTCGGGCTCTAGGGTAAGCAGCTCCTCGAACTGCACATCTTTGGCGCCGAGGTTGTTGAGGAGGAAGGTGAAGACGCCCTATACACAGTGGGGGAGGAAGTGCATTGGTCAGTTCCGAAGATCTATTAGAGTAGACAGATGTTTGATGGCATGTATGCACGGTGCTGGATGCGGGAAACGGGAACGGTTCGGCATACAGCATCTGACTCGACTATACGCAGGTCATTAGCGTTCTGGCCCGTCCAATGTTGCGACACCTTGGCATATATGCTGCTCACTAGTATTCCAGCCACCACTCATCCTTTCTCCCAGACTTGCTGCACCGCAAGTCGTCACCCCTCGTAGAACTTCAGAGAGATGAGTGATTGATAGACAGTAGACGGTTGTGCGCAAGCGGAATTGAGATACAGCGCTCCTTTGACGATTCTGGTTGAGAGAACTGCTTCGTTTGGCTGGTGTCGCTCGGGGATTAATTACTTTTGAGGAAGAGATGGCCGCAACAGTATCTGCCCAGTGATGTCAAGGGCTTGCGCATGTCTGTAGGCCTACCTGCTGCAAGACAGGTATCCACTTAAGCTATGTGCCCAAGATTAGCCTTGGAAAGCGATAAGATAAGACAGCTAGCTGGAATGACATCGCATTGGATGTTGAGCTTCAATCCTGGAGGTGACAAGAGTTGGTGCCAGGAGTACAATCAACATACCTATTCTCATAACATCCATATATAGAACCGCAATAAACTCACCCATAAACAACCACAAATAACAAGAAATAACAAGAAATAAAGAAACACAAACATGGACGAAACCTCCTCCCCGGCCCTCTTAGCCGTCCAATGGGCCGAATACCACAGGAAGCGAACCTCACAGGCGACCTCAGAACACTCACCACACCCCTCAACCCGCGCCGTCTCGACGCGCGACGTAGCCAAGCGCTTCGGGGTGAGCCAATCAACAGTATCCAAACACCAGAGGATAAGAGCCGTCGGCAAGCCCTCGATCAAGGGGCGCCTCGGACGCCCGCCAAAGCTGACTAGGGCCGAGGAGAACGCGCTGACCTTCTACGTGTGTCTGATGGCCCGCGGCGGGGCCCTGCCCGTCACCAGGCGCATCCTCAAGCGCATCCTCCGGGCCGTCATCGACGACCTGATGGCCAGGCGCACGCCGCCCAGCACGCCAATCAGCGATTCTTCCATGCTTCGCTTCTGGAAAGCTCACCCGGAATTCCACTTCTCCGAGACCGCGTCTGTGGGGTTGGCCAAGATAGTGGATCTTGAGCAGCGTATAGAGTCGATTGGCGCGTATTACCGGCTTTGTCGCGATATGCTGGATGCATCTAACGGACAGGCCCAAGATAAGCGAAACGTTGACGATACTAGTACAGACCTCAGCCGCCCCGCTAGCAATCCTGAAGTGGCGACCACGACGAAGCAGTCCATGTGTAGATCTTCTAGTAATGCGGAAAAAGTGAAACGGCAACAACAAAGAATGAACTGTGCTTCCACAAAATTCCGGCGAGATTTGCTAGATGCCATATTACATCTGAACGCTACATTATCCGAGGAGCTACATACATCCTCCGCAAGCCAGGTCAAAGCTTCGTCCTCTGATGCTTGATATATATCTCGCCTCGGACTTGAGCCACCTATAGCCACCACCTATACCAGTCTTGTGCTCTTTATTTCCCACGATATAATGTATAACACTGACAACGACAACAAGAACAACTTTTTTTCAAAGCAAATAACACCGCACATTCGCTATCGTACCTCGCAACATACATACCGCAACAATTTAGTTGCTGACCTTATTAGTCAAGGGAAGGAAGATCGTAGTCCATGTGGCGACCATGAGGTTGAGGTCGGCTCGAGAGGATTTGGATGGGCTTGCCTTCAGCAGAGGCGCTGCGTGAACCGTGGTTGATAGTACTGTCACAATCGGCGAGCTCAATGCCATCCTTTCGAACTACTTCCGTGACATGCGCGCCAAATAGCTTGCGACGAAGAAACCGTGCCCAACCCGGCAGGTCTCGTCTTCCAAAACCAAAGCTGTACACCTCCTTCTCCTGCCAGTTGGCCGGGGTCACTCTTCCGCTTGTGAACTTTACCACGACCCAGATCATGGTGTTGAGAACAATGTATATCATCATACCACTAGCATGATTGTCAGCAAATGTCAACTCGGGGTGTCCAGTTACTTACGCGATAAGGCCGTATGCGACACTGTAACTGAATGGCATGAATGCGAGGGTCACAAACGAGGGAACAGCATCGCCGATGTATTGCCAGTTGATGTTGGTCACTTGACGGATCATGAGACAGCCGACCTAGATTAAGCCTCAGTATCAAGACTTCGTCACACAAGAGCCGGAAATCTTCAGCTTACCAGAATGAGCGTCGAGCCTGTAGCCCAGGGGGGAATGGAGGCCAGAACTGGAGCAAAGAAAAGGCTGATGAGAAAGCAAAATCCAGTGGAAACTGCTGTCAGACCAGTCCGTCCCCCTTCAGCGATTCCCGCGCCACTCTCAATGAAAGCGGTGACCGGCGAGCACCCGAACAGTGAACCAATCGAGATGCATGCTGCGTCGGTGCAGTACGCAATCGTTGAACGCGGGAAGTCACCATCGTCCTCGACGACGCCACAAAACTTGGCCATGGAATATAGCGTGGCTGTACAGTCAATGATGTCAACATAGAGGAATGTGATAAGGGCAAGGGCGAATTGAGCACCACTCGTCCCTTGAAGGTTCCATTGTTGTACCGCCAGCGTTGTTTCAATCGGGTGGAATGCAACGATCTGTTTAAAGAATTCATATCGGCTCTCTCCTTCTGTAGTGTAGGGGAAATACGTGAAGGACGTGTTGCGCCTAAAGTGCGTTAGCTGCATGTTTCGAACACAATAAGAACATACTAACGGCCAGGAAAGTATCGATACCAGTCCAATACCAATAATTATAGCGCTTTTGACCTTGAATGCCATCAAGAAGGCGACCAAGACACCCCCAAGGAAGATTCCGATCCACATCTATTACACGCGTGAGCTTTATCATCGTGATATTAGTACGATTGATCCCGTACCGCTGGGTTTGCCATGATCTTTCCGCTACACTCGGCACTGCCATCCAACAGTTCGGGAGGACAGCCGCCAATTGCCAACGGTGTAGTGAAACCTCCAGTAATTGCGCCAATGCCAGCTGAGTAAGAGAGGCCAATCTCGGTGAGGAATAGTCCAATGCCGACACCAGAGGCGGTCTTGATAGTAGCTGGTATCATGCGGACTAGCCATTGTCGCATACCTGTAAGTGCCAGAAACATAAAGATGAATCCCTCGACAAAAATAGCAGTCAACGCGATTCGATACGGTACGGCGCCGGAACCGCGCCATCCAACTACTTGGTAGGTGAAGTATGCATTGAGGCCCATGCCTGGTCTAGAAAAGCGTCAAACGGTTGCTATATTCAAGGGGGTGACACCCTTCGGCGGGACAAGCACACTCACCCAAGAGCAACAGGAAGGTTGGTGAAAAACCCAAACAGGATGCTAGAAAGGCCAGCTAAGGCCGCGGTGGCCGTGATCAAGTCGCGCTTCAAACCTGCGCATCTCGAAGTTAATTGACATCGCATGCCCACAGATATTTCCTGTAAATGATTCGAATGCTCACCCGTCTGGCAGATTGACATTCCCACGTCACCGGGGCAGCCGGGGTCTGTTCCCTCTGGACACTCGCAAGTACCTCCAGAATCCGAGAGTATCGCAGACTGGTCTAGGAGTTAGGGGACAGACGTATTATGCTGGAGGAGGTATTACTCACATTGACAGCAATGATGTATGCCATGGTGGCGAACGTTGTCAAACCGGCCCGAACTTCTCTAAAGAAAGTGGCCCCTCGTATCGACTTTGGCTGCTCATTATCAGTACAGGGTATGTGAGAGGGCCAAGCAGAGAGGAAGCAGGATTGAACATGCGCAGAGCTCGTGCGTCGAGCATATTCTCGACTTGGATCATGTTACTCGGAACATTGGCAGAAACAGCTGGCAAGATTCTGTAGAGATATCATAGCGGCAACTTACATGGCCTGAACCGTCGAGGCGGAAGACCCGACCAAAAGTAGATCGGTTGATTCTATGGTCCAGGGCAGAGAATTTCTCCGTCACCTTCTCAAACCCATTCTGAACAGAGGCAAAACCCAACATCTTGGCTCCTAAGTCGAATTTCCAGCTGGCATCAACAATCTTGTCGAATAAGAGTCAAGTGAAAATAACACGAGGTGATGAATACGTTCAATGAAGTAGAGTATATGTTGATGATATCAGGCGTCGAGCAGGGTTCGGACGTGGGAACAAGAAACGACAGCTGTTGTAAATGATACGGTCGAATTGTGATATTACAGACGGTAGTCCAGGCGGCGCTCCTGGGGATTAAGAGGGCAAAAATCTCTGATCCGTCAGCTCAGAAGCTCTAGTAAGACGGCCGAAACAAGAGGAAGAAATAGACGAATGAAGGAGGGACGAGAGGAAGGCTCAAGTCGAGGTCAAAGTCAAATCAACGTAAAAGAGGTTGAAATCAATATCAAAACCAAGACGGAGAAGTAGTAGTAAAGTAGCAGGAAGTATGGGACATATGGGCATGTGAAAAGACAGGCAGTTGAGGGGATTGGCCCGGGAGGCAGGTCGGCTGGTAAATGAGCAGACAGCCCGGCAGGTAGGGTGAGGTGAGGCAGGAGATGGACGTCAGATGCCCGTGAATGGTCAAAAAGGTGGACGTTGAAAGACAGCTGATGTACCCCAGACGAGGACAAGATTGAAATTAAAGGTGACACGACCAATAATGGCCCTTGGAGGTAGATGTGGGGGCACAATGGGCTGCACCTACCACTGGGAGTTCACACCAAGAGAACCAGTGAGCTGGAATGACTGGGATAACTAAAATAGGAGAAAGGGGAGAAGGGGAGAAAGGGAGTGAGGTAAGGATATGGACGTGTGCATGTATGTGTGGAGAGAGAATGGTGGAGAATATGTTTCTGGTGTGTTTGAGTGGTCTCTACAAAAAGATCACTTATTGCCCAGTGAGAGAAGGAGCGTGGGCGTGAGTGTGAGCTTGCACGGGATCAAGGAAGGCACTTGCGATATCTACCTCTACCCCGCCTACTTTCTATTGTCCACGGTGCTTGAAGAGGTATTGTAGTGCAGGTTAGTGGGTACCTGCCTACTTACCCAAGATATACGATGGTCAATTTAGACCTGCTTGCTGGGTTTCAACAGTATCCTCCAGAATGGTTATTATTGGTGTTGTCAGGAGAGGTATAAGTAGCACTTCGAGGTTTGGTTTCTTCTGGATGTTTTGTGCTGGCACTAAATTTTCGATCAGAAACTTCACGGCTCATCGCTGTATGTGTAATTATAGGAAATTGTGCAAGTCTAGGGGAGCAGACACGCGTTGACGATTTAGGCCAACATATAACTGAAGCAGCTTAGGTCAGTCTGGTGTTTATTTACTTACACGTACACAATCCACTCGAGGGGACAACAACACCTTGGGTTGGAAAATCCCTTAGTTGGTTTTGAAAGCTTACTTCAACTTGGGTATCATATATGGTTATTGTTTGCCGATTCCTAATGGCTGCTGAGCTTTTTGGGTCTGCTAATATATTATCAATTCGAATGGTAGCCAATGACCCCTGTGGGTAGATGACCTTTGGCGCCGGTGTTGTAGTAGTATAAGATATACGGCGAAATGACAATTTTCAGCGATCTGCAAGGATGCGCGGGCCTTTCGTCGGTCCAGCTGGAATCTGTACCTATATAAGCATGTTGAAACCCACAGAAGCAATAATAGAATAGCAATATCAACATACAAGACGCGTAAGGCGTGCCACGCTGTCGGGAGTTTAGAAAAAGGGGGAGGGGCATGAGTGGCCAAGATCAATGCAAGGGGTTTGCTCGAACGGCCGTTGGGCGAATCAAACTTTCTTTTCGCCTGGAAATTGGCTACTACGGGATGTCAGGGTTGTCTCAGAGACATGACCATGTTTACGTACTGTAAGATCTGAACTGGTCCTCAATAGCCGGGCGCACCTCACTTCTCTCAATGTCTCTCTCAATGTGGTACTTGACAATGGCGAAATATCGTATGAGCTTCGTCTATTGGGGGTCTCACCGCGCCGTCTCTCTTGAATTAAAACGGCTCTTCCATCACATTATATAAACACTACTGCGGCCTTACATTGCCATGACAACTTCGTAGGAAGCGGAAGAGCCGTCCATGATGCAGCTATGCCATGCAAACCACCACGCCCCTGCAAGTTTCCGGTCGATTACTACATGGGTATCCGCAGTTGGATTGACAATACCGGTTTGCATTGCTCCCAAGCCATTCAGATGCCGACCCCACAGTCGATCTGCGGCCAAATATCTTGGAGATCTGGTCAGCCGCCATTCTTGCTTTAGACTATAGGTTGAGAAACACGGGCCGCCTGTGGGCTTTAGACAGTGGGAACGGCAGAGCCGAGATGGACGCAAACATGCGAGCTCCCAGACTGGGTGTCTTGCCTCGGGCTACACATCAAGGATGAAGCGATACTAGCTCTGCCATAGGTGCAGGCAGAGGCTAGACACCGGGCGACCAAGTGAGACACACGGGAAAACCGGTCAATTGCCGAGATCTTGGTATCACGAAAGAATCAATTCACGAAGGACGAAGCGGGGCTTTAGACGAAGCACCCATGCTATCATATGTTCTCTCTCTACGATTCGAGCAGTGTATGTTGTGGCCGTCTCACCTATAAGATCTTCGTCGCTGCAGTGATGATGCAGTCCTCCCGGCTTAGTGTTCCGTGAGTTGTAGAGGCTCCAAACAGAAATGAGTTGGATGGGTCTCCTAAGCGGGAATGATTGCTTGCCTGGTATTAGTGCATTTCAGGTGATGCAGCTATAAGACAGCGGAGAATAGAACAAAAGCACAATAGGTACCTACCTAGTCAATGAGAATACTCGCTGACAATAACGTGGAGTGCATCTGCCACGGCCTGTAGATATGCTGTCATATGAAAAACTGTCTGGATCTGTCTCAGACCTCATTCAGTAGTTAGTACTGAACATATAATAGATTTAATTGCTAAGTCGACCTGTAAATGATAACTTCAGTCTAATATGTCAAGCCCAGCGAAAATAATGATTCCCATTGTACACTTGTTATTGCTTGCTGTACAACCTCTTCGCCTACTATGCCGACCGCTCTAGTTAGTGGTAGGTGCAAGCTATACATCTATGTGTGGACAATATTTATAGCCATCCAGAGGACCTATTATTATCTATGAGAGTATGATAGTCTTGCAAAAAGGGCCTACGACCCAAGTGAAGAATGGTCAGTAGTTACATTTGAGCCAATGGTCTACGGAAGACATGATACATACAAAATAAAAATATTGCATGAGTTTTGATGAAATGAGCACTTTCAAATTATAAAAAAAATATTATAACTGAAATGCTCGTGGAAAAAACGAGGCGCTTCATGGATACGATTCTACATGTTTACTACGATGCTAATCAGACATACCACGATGAAAGGACTCGTACTAGGCTGGCCATCTACTGTAGCCAGATCATACTCCGAAACGAGTAGAAACGAGTACATGAGTGACTATCAAAGCCTGTCTATGGGAAGCTATCATACATTGAGGGATTTTCACACAGTGTCTTTTTGAACAAACAAGACTAGAGCACATATCTCGGCAGCCGTGAACACAGATACTCATCGAGGACCATGTCCAGGCGACAGTGTGAGTCTGGTCACAGTGACAACAATGCCGAGATATTTTCAACCGGAAAATTGTGGTGTTCCATCGATGCAATAGGAGGCGTTTCTGTCTCCAACCTAAACCGGGAACACCAATTGGTGACCAAGACGGGAGAGCGTTGCAAGTGGAAACTGGAGTCACGGCACAAGTATCGAGAACCGGAGAATTTCGGCAACTGACACTAGTATGCCAAGCAAACTAATAGCCCAGTTATATCACAAGGACAGAAGCCGTTACATTTGTATTTAAATTCAGTGGCTGTGATGAGGTGTCGGTGGAATTACTAGTCGAGTCAGGGAGAAAATGGCCTTCGGTCAGGGAATGGAACGCACTCACCAGGGGTAGACTAGCCAAAGCTCGATAGCCACCCATGGATGCTAATTAATCCAGACTTAGCGACTATGCAGGACATGACTGAAGACGGCGATTCATGTTCCCCAGCCGTCTTTGCCTTCTTGCTCTATCTCGTTGTGGCGAGGTGACCCTGATGTTGGACAGACCCTCTTGAATAACTTATTCGGTAACGCTTCCCATACCCATCGTCGCACGCAACCACTTCTGTGTCATTGTGCAACCTAGCAGCCTTTCGGAAATTTTCCTAGGTTGCTACTCAGATAGGCAAGTCTCGAACCGACAGTTCCCCTTAGGGAAGTAGTACAAGCACCGGACAACGTCGAAAGGGGTAACACCTGGCGGGAGCCTGAGATCGTCAAGGAAACCGGTGCACGCCATTTTCAACTTCATGTTTTATATGTACAGACATGAATTGCATTTGAATTGGACGGGCCTGACTTTCAGATTCTTACTCAGAGGCGGATCATTATTCCGCTACTGAAGTTGAAAGAATTCATATATATCTAATATTTTTGACCATGTAGATGTATCTAAAGCTTACGTACATAATGAAGACAATACAGCCAGGAGCAGAACCAAAATGCATTGCAAATGTACGTGAAAAAATATATGTTCGAGCAGATTCTCCACAAAAATGTCGCGATTGTCTGCATCAATAAGTGATTGCATGTGTAAATTTCGGACACACAATCTAAGCACGTAAAACAAGAGATGTCAAGAGAGAACCTTAGGTAATTTGACAGCTTTCAGTCCCGTCTCCCATGTGGTCAATACCTCTCTCACAACGGGAGGAGTTGATTGCGCTAGTACCTAAGTACATGTAAGTAGACGCCTGTATTTGCCCCTGCCCTACCAACCACCTGGTAGGTACCTGGGAAGTACTTCCCTAGGTAGATACCGGCGCTGCACACGCTCCTACCTGACGCGGATCTAAGCCACCTGGGCACCGAGAAGACGCGAGAAATGTGAGCAGAGAGCACATCAAGGTAGGCGGGCAGTTGCATCTGTGCTTTACACTTGTAACAACCTTGGAGTGTGACTTCCTGCAGGCGGCCTCGGTGATCGAAATCGGGGTTGGTCCAGCTTCAGGTATGTTTCACCAAAACTTTTGTTCTCTGATGTATGTTTGTCGCGTCTTCGTGTCATCCCCGAAGCTCCTGTCGTGGTGTCTTGCCTTCACTCTACCTACAACTCCACACCCACCTCTACCTCCACCGTCATTCCGTATAGTTAGTCTCACCAGTTACTCCCACTGCCCCTTCCGCTTTATACAGAGCACCGGAGACAAGAAAAAACACGTTGTGCCATGCGCCAGAGGATGTCCTCCATCTCTATTCCCATAGTATCTGTAACCGCTTCTCCCCACACAATACCCTCATCCTGCTCCCCTATCGTCGAGGACTGCCCCGCCGTCTCAGCCGCGCCAGCGTCTTCGGCTCGCATTCGCCGGTAACGGTTTGCCACAAGGCCGCTTGGTGTTGCCACTAACGATTATGGTCTGCACTTTGACGTGAGGCATGGCATAATTGTATGAGACATTCGATCATGTGCCTGCGAGTGCTAATGTGAGCTGACCGATTGCACACCACTGACAGATCGACCTCTCCCTGCAGTCTCCAACCACGCCCGGAATATACCTGAGTAGTGTGTACACAGCAATATCAAGCCCCAATTCGCCAAGATGTTCGACGTCATATGGACCGATCCCAATGTCGAGCTTATGGGGCAGCGGATGTTGAGAAAGGAACAAGAGGCAAAGGAAAAGGACAAGAGAAGGGCAGAGAGCATTCGCCAATCTACCTCAACCAGCAGCTCGTCAGCCCCGAGTGAGCGAGGTTTCAATTTATTCGCCGGGAAGGCGAAAAAGAAATTCTCAACATCGTCAGGAGGCAAGTCGAACCCGTATGGCTCGAGCTGCGAGGAACCAGAGTGTGGTGATGCCAAGGTCCGTCGAAACTCGATATACGGCGCTAAAGCCACGCTCGCCAACCATGACGGATCCGATTCTTTGCCGAAGCCTTCCGACGGAACCGTCATACCAGTACCACCCCCTGGGCGCGAGGATACTTATTCTCCACTGCCACGCGGTAAGATCCGGTCTTTTGTTGTCTATTGACTAGGTATCTAATTTTATGTACATGACAGACTCCGTCCTCTCCAATTGGACTCACCAAGCAGCCGCCGCAACTGGTGTTCTTGAAAAGATCGTACCAAATGAGACTGAGCCAGATGTTAGAACAGAAGAATATGTACAAACGCTTAGCCCATCTTCTTTCGTCACCCAGACCATAGAGACAACAATCTCACCCCGCACCGAGCCAGATGTCGATGAACTATTCACAGAAACTCATATCTCATCTGATGGTATCAAAATCCCGACTCCGCCATTAGCAGACGTGCCTGAGGAAACGTGAGTTAATCCTAGTCTAGCTGTGAAAGCAGAATTATTGACGTACACATAGAACTCCCCAGGCGTGCGAAGAACACGACTCTTTCCCACTTCCCTACAACTTCCCTCATACTCCCCCATCAATCAATCGTCAGAAAGACCGGGTTGCATCCTCCCCAGGGTCTCGGGGCCGTCGCCAATTAGGAGATCCTGAGGCGTGGAAGCCGCCGCATGAGTGGGACTGCACTCCAACTAAGCAAAGCACGACAAGTACAATAGACGAGTGCCTGCAGGCGGCAGCAACCGGCCGAGATGCTAACAATTCCGTGGTTCCAGCACTTCCCGTATTACAACGAGAGCTCCGGATGATGGCAGCAGCCAGCTCGGAACTGATCTTGGCGAATCTGAAATCAGGTATGGGAGAGGCCGCAGACGCAATGGTCTATAAAGAATTCGAAATGACTAAGAAACGTTGGATGTTTTCTGCACTGCATAGACAAGATGGCTACGCGCAGTTGATGGAGCGTTCTAATGAGCGGCCAGAAAATGTAACTGCATCCAAGCGTGACAGAATTTTAGCACTTTACGAGACGCCTAGTAAGTCATTCGAATATCAATAACATGAGAACCGCAGAGCTAATATATTGACAGCATCGGCTTCATTTCTCGCAGCTCTTTATCCGGCAGTCTCCATCACTCACCTCTCGCCCCAACCTTTATCTCCCCAATCTTTCCCTAATGTTCACCCACAATTTGTCCCGTCAATATCTGTTTCCGCGAGCTCCAGAGCTCTTCCGCCCCAGCTGTACTCTGTGGTTACATGTCTGACGATGCCTGCCCTACTTCCCTCCACAGACATACCGCCATTCCTCCGCCATATTAATCGATGCCTAGCACCTGGAGGCGCCCTGCACTTGACGATTATTGACCCACAGCCTGTATCATCTTCTATGGGACCAAAGCTAAGACAATGGCTATTTACAAACCTTTTGATCAACCTAGAGCAAGCCTTCCGTACCACGTGGCCTAGTGAAACATTCCCGGCTTGGCTGGCAGTGGGGCGTCTCCGCGGAAAAGGCAGTACTATTGCGACAAAATGCATCCCAGCCATCCCGGTCATCTCCAAAAGCCACAGTAAAGATGATGTGAAAACAGAGCTACGCTGCCTATCGAATAGACTATTATGGCAAGAAATTTGGGGTGGGTTTGTGCAGGCATCACGTTGGTGGTGGGAAGACGGAGAGATAGTACAGGAGTGCGTTGAACTTGGTACACATTGGCAATGCTCTCACATCATTGCCGTCAAGGAAGAGACTACTCAGAGTTCGAGATCTATTCAGTGAGCAGCTAAGCGGGCTGCTTGTCATGTTTTTGCGGTTAGCATCACTACAAAGGCGTCCAGGATGGGTTACATTTAGGGGCGTTCACCATGGTAGGACGCTTTATACCCCACCGGAAACTAGTAATCTATGGCTAGTTCCGGGCTTAGGATTTGCTTTCTTTTCTGTTTTATTCCTGTCTTCTACTTTTCGACGTGTGGCATATTGACAGCGCTTAGTGGCAAATGGCTCGGTAAAGATTCATCTAGATAGGAGTTTTTCAACGGAAAGACTTACTTAGAAATAGGATCAGTAAATGCGACCTACGATGATTCATATACTTTGCCTCATCTATCATTGTAAGCTGTGAATTGTTCTAAGCTCATACTCATGCAGAGACCAGTAATCCTGGAATACCAAAGAAAATAATATGTGAACACACAATGCTGTTGTCATGACCTAGGCATGAAATCTTTTGAGCATCACTTTGATCCAAGATGCTAGATTCAGCTACGAAAGAAAAATACGCATAAGTCTGACAATTTAATCTAAGAAGAAATCTAAATACTAGCTCTAGCTTGTTTCCATCTCTGTTCTCTATCTCGCTGTTGGCTGATAGTTCATGATGATCTTGATTGGCAAAGCAATGTTAGTTGTGAGATATGACTGGCGACTCCTAAACTGTCAAGATAGAAAAAAAAAAAATCTCCGCGGCATAACTAAGAGCTCTATCCATGCCGATGAAACGATGTAGGCGTTTCAGCATCATCCCAACTTCACGTGGCAGCTTCCTGCCCCGTGATCCTCACGAAATCAGCAATCACACGATCCCAGACCTTCCTCGCCGTGCCATCGTCTCCAAACCGCTGAAGCAGCTCTTCGACCTTGGGCGAGGCAGGGTCATTCTTCGGACTAATCGAGTACACCCCACTCCCGGCCTTCCCATCAATGCCCCTGCACATCTCGATCGAAGTCCCATCGACCGGAACCCCCGCATTTCCCTCGCCCTGGCCCGGCGACAAAGCGGCGCTCGTCGCGGCGAATACGTGGCGCTCCCCGGATTCGGTGGGCGGGACGTTGATGAAGGGTGCCAGGAGCCGTGATATGCCGATGGTGATCGACAGGCGCAGCGTCGGCTTCACATCGCGCATGATGCCGCTCTCCACGACTCCGGGGACGGTGTGCACGAAGGCCACGTCGGGCGCGTGGCGGCGCCGGGCTTCGTCTAGTGTTAGCGTTCCCACTGAGGCTAGTTGGTCGCGCCATTGGTGCAGCGCGAAACCCCGGCCTGGGAGGTTGGAGAGGTCGATTGCGCCCTCGCAGGTTGCTGCGCCGACGCTGACCACGCGGCGGAGCGAGGTTGCTTTTTGCAGGTGAGGCAGGAGGTTCATGATGAAGCGGAGCCGGGAGTAGGCGCCCAGCGCGAAGGATATGGGGATACCTTCTTCTGTTTCTGTATTGAAAAGGCGATGACGATTAGCACGGTGAAAATAAAGTGTGTTATAGTTCACTTGAAGACTTTTTGTATGTGTTTGAGAGGGCGCGAAAACGAGAAAAATTAAGAAACTAGAGAAAAGGGGGGAAGGGGGTTGGTTAAGGGGTAAATCATACCAGTCTCAAAAGCCATACTCCCCTGCGATTCGAAAAGGAGATTGATAGTTGACACCTTCTCCCTGATCTCACAACACACATCGTCGACGTTCTTCAGCAAGCTCACATCGGCGCGGATGAACTCGAAACGCCCCTCGGGGTTAAGCTGTCGACACTCCTCTAGGATGCGATCAGCAGCTTCCTGGGACCGGCCGATGACGATGACCTTGGGCGCGCAGGCGTACCTCGCAAATGCCTTGAGTGTGTATTCGCCGATGCCGCTGGTACCACCGACGAAGATGGCTATGAGGCCCGCGGGCAGCGCGGACGGTATGCGCTTGTTTGAGGCGACGATGTCTGAGAGGGCTACCATTTTCCTCTCTTTGACTTTCTCGTGTGTTTGGAGTTGGATTTTGTAGACATATTGACCGTCTAGTCAGGCCCCTCAACCCTTTTTGTAGTTCGTCAGTAGGTGGTCGAAACGTTATGCCAGTAGTTATTGTGTAGATGTTGAAACAGGCGCCTCGCGCATGATACCGTTATCTCCGATCTTATGATCGACCTGGCTAGGGCTGCTCGTACTAGGCTGGATCGAGCGATACGAGACAAGATGGGAATAGTTCACGATACTAAAATAGGTGCTAGTTGAGACTCACAGCAACCTCACACTACGACATAACGTCTAATTGGGAGCCTGTTGGTGTTCCGAATTTCCGTTGTCGCCGAGTCCTACGATAATGGGTAGGGGTTGAGGTCAACTGTCAGGGGGGCCTTTGTTTTTTCTTAGAAAGGTAACTAACTTAGGTAACACGTTCTTTCACGCGAAGGACTCCTGTAAAGAGCTTCGCCGGGTTCGAGCCATGAATTACTGCATTTTCAAATCTATGCTGTCCGACAGCAATTTGTCTGCAAGTGTGTCACAAGATTGATTTAGATTTCTCTATATCACGTCGGGCACCGGTTCTGTAACGTACCGATCAAGCGCTGTCGCAAGACGCCCTCAGCAACGACCGCCCGCCTATGCGCCCACCACCAATCCTCCTGAGATAAGAGTATTCTGACGGTGCGGTAGAAGTGATAGAGAAGAAAGAGAGCGTGAGAATCGCCTTTGTCAATTAAGGTGGGGAAAGCACTAAAGCCTAGTAGTGGAAAGGAGAGGATGAATCTTGCCAGCAAAGGCATCAAAGACGATGGCACAGGGTTTGGAGTGAGATCTCGTGGTTGATCTCGAATAACGAGGGGAAGAATAACACACAGCTGACGGGCAACTGGAGCATACGCATCTTCTGCTGGATCAGGTGCAATTTGGTCCTGATAAGTACAACCTGGCTTGGAGCTTCTCTGTTTCTTACTTATAACATTTTCTAGAGGCTCAATCAACATCTCTATGCTGATAGGTCGGTAATATGACAAGAAATCCTCATATACAGCCGACTTATTGGGACTTATGTCGAAAGCCGTTGTGAGCTCATCCAATGGATTCTTCGTAATGGCCTGCCTTAATACCGATGGCTTCTCCCAGGGGCGCTGGAAGCAGGCTAGCAAGGTCTTCTTCAGGCTGGAACTAAATCCAAAGACACGGTCTGTCCATGCATCAGATGCTACTCCGTCCTCTTGTGGCGATAGAATGTAGTCGACATTAGTCCATGTATCGTAGTAAAGTAACATGGATGTTGCCAGGAAAGAATCGAGATGAATCGAGGCCCCGCCCCTAGACAGCTCTTTACGAAGTCCGGATGAGGCTCGACATAACTGATTTACAGCCATTGTTCTGTACGTGAGATCATCTGGACGAACAACGGAAAGATGTCTCGCCGCGATACACAGTATAGCGTTCATTAGAAAATCGAACTCGAAGGAGAGCTGCAGTACGTGATCCCAAGCCTCTTGACCCCACAGGAGAGTCTGACGTGTGCTGGTTTGGAAATGGTGGAACAATTTCATGTGGAGGAGATTCACGGCAGTATCAGCCAATCTAGGGTTGGAACTCGGGAATTGTGTTGATATTTTGGGAATCGACACCATGCTAGTTCGTCGTACATCACGACGCTGGCAATGATCCCCCCTCCGAGTACAATTTGTGCATAGCATTTCATCGCTGCACTATACATGTCCCAAGTCAACTTATAACCTTAACACAGCCAGGGTGTTATCTGAGAGGGCTGCTCACCTTGACACGACGTCTCTTACAGTTGTCACAGCCGGCCTTGGACTTTAGATGCGCTCGTCTCTGCCTGGATGGGTCATGGAGGGACAAAATCTTTGGGACCTCAGATAGAACCTGGCCAGACCTCGGCCCCGAAGATGAGAGGACGAACGTATTACTAAGTTCCCTAAGGGTGGGGATAGGCTCTGTTGAGGCTCCGTGTCTGGACATTATGGAGCCGGGAAATATGTAAAATGGAAACAAGTTAGTAATATTGGACTTTCGGGTGAAACGCCCCGTGCAAGGTCTACAGTCCGTACCGACCCTACGGTGCCGAGTTCATAGGTCTTCCCAGTTCTATCGATTTGACGTTTTAGCAGCGCAGCCAGCTCTAGCAGATGTGCAGAAAGGAGGTCGCTCAGGGTACGGGGCTTATACTGCCGTTAACTCCGTGGCTAGTTTAGCCTTCTCCCATGTCGTATCATCGTATTGGGTTTAGCGTCTGTCCGAGCCATATTGGAAGTATCTAGAGCCCGATTTAAGAGCCCTCTTCACGGACGTTCCTAGTCTTTATCTGTCTGATACAGACACTCGCCAGATCTGCTCTTCATGTTATTTTCTATATAAAGTACTGATATCTAGAATCGCAGACCATCAGAAGTTCTCCTTAAGGTATCAACTTTTCTTTCTTCAGGGGGTCAATCGGGATCTGACTTGAACCCCTTTTACTACCCTTTAGTCGGCGCACCTGGCCCCCCTTTGTGCCTCCCAGTGGTTATGGCAGCCACCTTGAGGCGATACAAAACTTGCCGCATGCCATACCTGCGCTATGTTACCGAGTAGCGTAGATCATGTGGCGGAGCGTCTTGTATACAATCCATTCTGTTATTGCGTGAAAGCGTCCTTGTCTTCCTTATCCCATCGCAGCACATTGAAGAGGCTCAAACTTGAGGTTAGAAAGTATATCTCATCAAAACATGGATGTAGAGAGGGATGAAGGCGCTGTGAGAACAAGAATCCACATGTACAAACAATCATCCCTGAGGCGGTGTATTTGTTTTAGATTTAAGCAAGGTTGCGCAGCTGAATGGTGAAGCCCGAGACATTCATCTTTTCTTTTCTCTTAGACCGAGATTTAGCGGCATATGATTGGCCAGTTTTACTGCACATCAGCCATAGAGCTCCCTTTGTTTTAGACAACCGAGTGTTCTTCATTTAATTATTTCTTTTTAGCTTTTTGTACTGTATTAACAAGTGATTATATTACGAAAGGGGCTAGACCAATAAAGTCTTTACATAAAGCCTTTATAATAGCAACAATGAGTCCTTGTACTGTCTCTCTCGAGCGAAGATTTCGAACTTGGCTAAACTGCACGGTCACAAAGCCCATTAGAAGACATTAGAAGACAATGCCTTCTAAACACCCTACATCTTAAATTACAAAATTGACACATTCAACGTATTCTATCTTTGGATTTATCCCGTTTTCTTCTATTTCGTCCATTATCGAACATTTCAACTATGGCTTCATCGGAGTCTCGGCCATGCTCCCACCGAGCCAGCTGGATGTTCACCGACCCTTACGCTTACCAATATTCTGATGTAGACATTGAGAATGATACCCACGTTGAAATTCCTCCAGCAGAGTTGGCTGGCACTGCTATCAGCACCGTTTGCGAGCTAGAAGGCTCTGGTCCTACAGACACCTTGCGCTACGAGTTACCAGCCAATCCCTCGGTCGCAGGCGCCCATGCCAACCCCCACATCAATAACGAGCCGTCCAAAGCTCCCTCGGGGCTGGGCTGCAACCGGTCGCCAAGCACATGCTCGAGCGTAGGGTACTCAGATCGGCGCGATCACGATAGACCTTCATCAGCGCCGTTTAGTCATAAACAGTACCCTCCCCAGCCTGCCAACTCGGGCCTCATACCCGTCATTGAGGATGCTTCTTTACAATCTCAGCATTACTATGCGCTGCCTCCTGCGGCACCTCCTCGGTCAGTACGGCCTAGTCCACCTGGGTACGTCGACGGTCTTATACCCGTTGACGCCAACGCTCCGACACCTAAGGAGCCGAGCTCCGATTTCGACGCAATCTTGCGAAACATTGGGCCCATTCCCAAGAACAAAAAAGGAAACACAAGTCGCGAGCGATCGAGTCGTTACTATGATAGATATACCAGCAACTTTGGTTAGGTGATCCTGAGGTGAGATTAATTACTGCATAAGATGAAAGGAAAGGGAGGAAAAGCATAGGGTTTGATATGGTGTGTTTGGCGTTAATCTCGGAGAGACTTGATACATTATCTTGTATTAGTGGCAGCATTGAATTTCTAATGTGTAGCAAAACCATGATTCCAATTACTTATCTCTATGGCAACGTGGAATGCGTCATTACACTTATGAACAGTCATGCATGTGTATTTTACTTTGAACTATGAAAGGATAGAGCTGATGTGTCAACGGTTATATGTATATCTTTTCAAGACCTGATGGCCTGGTTTCGTAGTTGTTTACAGTTAGATTCTACTATCTTGATTATGTAGTATATGGGTACCAAGAACATCGTACTTTAGGGTCAGTGAAGAGACTTGGTGTTGCACGAAGGTCACCAAAAGCTTCGTGGGCAACTATCTAACTATATACAGTTGGAGGATCCAGAAACATCCTCCTCTCCTAGACAGCTACATAATTCCTACCAGGGCATCACATGCCATCAAAAATACAATCTACACCTCACTAAATCCAGATATCATCCGATACCGTTGTTTAATCTAGCTATATACTAGCAAATTATGAGCACCGACCAGTAGCTCGTCCTCCAGAGCTTCGTTACAAAACCCTCATCCCTAGCTATTTAGGCGACGTGCTCGTATCATCGCTGCTGTCGATACTGGGCATAAGGTTCCAACATAGAAACTCAAAGAAATTTGGTTGCGATGGGATGCTCTGTAGCATTCGCGTGCCACTCAGCACCGAAGGCTTTCAGATTTTCAACGTGGGTGGTCATCTTAGGAGTGTTAGCAAGTGGTAAACGTATAACACTGAGAAACGAGTTATCCCTAGCCTCGACTAGAGCTAATCTCTTACATCTGCCGGGTCCAACGATGGTAGTTCGTTGTAACGATCCTAAAACTAAGTTAGTCGGTCCAAGGATATATATACATCAAGGGTCATGATGTGGCACTCACCCAAGTATCGCCTTCCTCAAGCTGGAGAACCCACACCCCCTCACCCTCCCACCCGAGGATAGTTGGGATTGCTGAACTGTTGCAAATCTGGCTGTTGGCCACAGCATTCAACTCGTTAGTCCCTAGAGAGCGTTCTGTGCGGGATTTGTTAGTTGTGGGAGCTGCTTTCAATGAGAGTGATGGTAAACAATTGGACGTACTATACGGATTACACTGGGTCGTGCAGTCAAGCCAGGCACCTCCACCACCAAAATAATTGGATAGTATACCGCCACGGACACAGACATTCGATTGATACCCGGAAGTGGCCGCTCGAGAAGTTGAGCAGTAAGAGGACGACGAGGATGCATAGAATACACCGATAGTTGCTTCATACAGGACACTGAACAACACCGACTGCACCTGCAGACCGCCACGGGGCCACTGGCAGCAAACATTCTAAAACTGTAAGCGAATATTCAGGTAATCTCAGTTTTCCGAGTCTCGTGCACTTACTGAGTAGATACCAGAGCATGTCGCGACGCCAGTGGTGGTGCAGCCTGTGGTGGCATATCCACTGATATCGACTGCGTTGGCGCCGGAGAGCCCAGCAAGGAGGCATAAAGCTGATGATAGACGCATGTTGAAAGCGGTTTGGAATGGTTCGAGTACTTTAGTTGAGAATCATGGGTATCCTGCTGAGCGCGGACTGGTTCTGGTATTTATATGCGCCTCATTGCAGGTGGAGGCAGTTACGACACACCATACTCTTACTGTCAGTGCCTCTAGTGTACCTACGGGTATATAGTAGATCTTGATCTCGCAAAAAGCATCTTAATCGTCGTCTTTATTTTTGGCTATCTACACAGAGCTTTCTTCGTTCTTGCGTATCGTGATGTTTAATATTAGCTAAGTCGCGTATCATAAAATCCGAACACTCACGGAGTTACAAGATGATCTTTGTGTGCGCCGCACAAAAGGGGTCATTTGACAAAGTCAGCTTACGTACAGACCAATTTTCGCAGTGCATGGCAACACATAGCGATCTTACCGGCATTGCTATCCAGCAATCTCAATATGCGGTTGAGGTCATTTAGCCCTCGCTTATGTAAGTATTAGTAGGGCCGCGGAGACGAGGAGCGAAAGTGACATGTTTATACAGCTTCAGCAATCCAACCGGGGGGTCCGGAATGCTTCAGAATGGCCAAGAACATATTAGTTGTCTCCAATAAGCTTTTTCCAATCGAAGACTGAATGTGAGCCTTCTGAAAGCCCTTGTGGCGGGCATGCCGGATCACTTACTAATTCTCTCTTTAGGGCTCATTCAAAACTTCTCCAACTCCACCTGGGATTTGATCCCAATCCTCTCCTGCGCCTCTTGTATTACTCACGTCGGGAGCCGTAGAGGTGGACCACGCGACAACTGTAGATTTTTACCGTGTTGAGGAATAGGAGCGGTGTGGGAAATGTTGTACGGAAGTGTTACACGTTCTGAATACGAGACTGTAGGTCTCGGTGATGTCTACGGACGTAACACGCGCTGGCTTCGGACGTAATACGAACTGAAAGGAGTATTGAAAATTGTCTCGGTGAGGCTATTCAGCCCTCGCTAATCTGAGACATTTGGTCGGGGATCGGAGGTTAGCAATATCGACGATGTGTATAAATAGCCTCGATATTGTAAGGGAGGGTCAGGAAGTCTTCCGAATGGTCAAGGACCTAGTTGCCCCTAGTAGATTATGGTCTAATTTAGTCTATCCCCAAGCCTCTTATACGTCCCTATTGATAGGAAAAGTGGCAAAGCAGGAGGATGTAGTGACAAAAAGAAAAAAGATTTAGTAAGCTCGAAGATACGTTGGAGGCGGATTGATGTCTAAGAAAATTGTATAATATATAATTGAGTCGACGCGTCACTAGCTATAGACGCAATGTAAACAACAAACTGTAGATATTTTACAGCGCCGGACTCCTCGGATCTCGATCAATAAAACCCTCAAAGCCATCTTCAAGTGAAGAGACTCCTCCACAGCACCCATCGCAACCGACCATCTTCAGAGTTACCACACGAAATTATGAGATACATCACCCTTTGCGGTAGCGTCCTTACGCTGGTGTCTCTCGTATTGGCCCAGCAGCAGCCATGCTACAACCACGCCGATCCGGACCTGTATGCTGCCCATCCCCATAAGAGTAGTGTAACTGCGCTGACAAACGATAGCGGCCTGCCTAACTACTGCGAATGCAACGACGGCACCTGCTGGGCTATATCGAACAACGATTGTAGCCCACCGTCATCCGAACGGCTCGACCCATGCCCAGTGGGAGATAGGAAGGAATGAAGGAAGGGAAGTGCTCATGGAGAATCATCTCCAATACTAGCCCCTGAGAATATGAAGGAAAGAGAACACCTTTTTCAGTAAGCGCAGGAGCTTCTGGAAATATACTTTGGCATATCTAAATACAACCCTCCTTAGCCCCAGGCTTTCATAGGCGATGATTCTCTTGTGAGTGTGACTTAGACTGCCAGTTGTTCGCAAGCACGGATTATTAGATTCTTTCATTGAGCCTAGAAAGTCACAATAGAGATGAGGCTTGTGCGAGCCTCCCTCAGGGGATATATTCGAACTGAAGAATAGAATATTAACCTCTCCTCTTCTGACCCTTTGTTAAACTAGCTCCTACTAACACTATGGGTTGATGCGTGATTTTACATTGCCTGGTGAATTTGTGCCGCCAAAGTCAAGGCATTTCCACATGATAGGGTCTAGGGGTGATCTCGTGCTCAATTGTCATCATCCGTTGCCCGTGGTTCGGCCGCCTTTATTGCCCTCGCTCGATCCGAGTCTCTCCAATCCGCGAAGAAGTCTGCGCCGGCCAACTCCATAATTCCGCAGTGACTTAGACTAGGCCGCGATTTCGCGATGTCCTCGAAGCGCTTGACATTGGCTTGGTTGGCATGTAGAACCCAGACACCTTTGCCGTCGTCCGTCCAGCCGAAGAGAGTATTTTTCACCCCATCGTAAGACTCGGAAGGGGGGCCATGCTTCTTAGCATAGGCGTTGACGATCTCCAAAAGCTCGGCTTGCGATTTGTTTTGGAGGTTCATATTGTCGTTCATCTCAACTGTAGTGATGTCCCTTTCGGGGTGGGCTTTAAGGACGATCTAAGATCTTCAGTCTTTAGGTCGAAGAACACGATGTGTGAGGCGGTGTATTGATATGACATGTTGTCAGTATCGCTGTCCTACTTCAGTTCGAACGAGACTGCTATATATAAAATACTGCCAGTTGTAGACATTCACTCGCCAGCTGGCAAATCTCAGCTTACTGAGGTGATTTACTAAGTTCTCCTGATCCTATGTATTATGTCGTGAAAAGATTCATTGGATAGGATATAATATGTTATATTCAACCACACACATCTATTCATTTTAATTCAACTCTTAATATTTCTATGCGATTATTTTGAAGTGGATGAAAGTTACCTAGCATTAACTTGTTGGCGAACAAAACTGTGCAAATGTATGTGGGGGGCAGGAACATGTGAATGGGTAGCAGAAGCTTGCATCATTAACAAAAACAATTAACGTGTTAGGAAATTAATACAATAAATACAATTAAACCATTACAAACTCTGGCTTAAAATCAAACGGTAATTGCCGCTTAGGCTATACTCCACCTGCCAAAGTCAATGATAGGGGTAAGGACATGTTTCAGTGTGCCTCTATTTATGAAAGTACATAGGTAGTTTTACAAGAGTTCACAATGATTTATCTTCTTAGTATTATATATTTTTGCCGACGGAAGCAAAGTCAACCCCGGCGTCCACAAGACTTCACCGCTCAAATGACCCGTTGCATCAATTGAGAGCTCTCCTTCTTAAGTCATATGGTCTTATTTACTCTACCTCATTGCATAGAATTAACCACTTGAACTACCTAGAGTAGACGATTTTAACGTTATCTATCACGTCCGATCTCGCCTTTGGGCTCGCGTTTTATGCAGGAAACATAAGATTATGTCATATTACACTAGTGGAATCCTTCGCTCCAGTTGGACCGACATGACTCACACCATTGACCAACTAGATTGATGATATTCAGCAGCTCCTCTATAGTGGAAAGCCTCTGGACTAGACCGGCGAAGGGCAAAGTCATTTTCCCAACTTTTATATAGAGTTCCAAGCTAGTTTTACACACAAGCAAGCTGGACTCCAGCATCCTTTTCAAGGTTTTAACGAGTGTAAACTGTTCTAGAACCTTCATTATACTTTATCTATCAGGTATACAAACTAGCCAGCTACCTAAGTCAAAAAAACCGAGCTGGATATAAAAAGGGCCCATGGCACCAAAATTTGGACAATACTACTTCACCTTTTTGATTCCCAAACAATTTTTTTAATCTACCATTTCCTCAGCAAACACCACTCAGCTTTTTCTTCACTTCTAAACACCTCATGAAACAGAGCCCCCTTTTCAAGATGAAGGAAGAATTCAATACTTTCACTCCTCTCGCTAGAACAAGCAATGATACACTTACGCTTGACGATTGTTCTAGCTTTACCGACAGCTTATGGATTGGTAGAAAGAACAACACAGACGGCCAGGATACTGAAAGATCTATCAACATTCCTGTTATTCTGTCTATGGTTGAAGCAAAAGGACCTCTAAATACTGTGCAAGTCAATGTTAGCCTAAGTTACCCACCTACTTATGGCGAGCTGGTAAAAAACATCTTGTATGCGAGCAGGAAGATATCTTGGAACTATTTCGAGGAATACGATAACCGTGCTCAATTAATAAGTGCTCTTGAAAACACCATGTTGGGCTCCGGTTGTGTTTATTTCATTTGGGACTTTGCGCCCCATATACAATTCACAGAGACTGGTTACACTGAACCCGGGTACGGCAAAACAGATGCAGCCCATCTCAGCCCGGAAGAGCTTGTGGAATATTTCCATACAGTGGATACTGGAAAGATAAAATACATCTTCGTCGGACTGAAAGTGGAGCGTGAAATCCCAATAAAGACCAGTCCAAAGGAACCGGGACATTTGCAACAGAAGAGGGAACAGGGAAAGGGGGTAGACAGCGAGTCACCAGGAGCAGTACCGGAGAAAAGTTGCAGACTTACAACACCCTCACAACAACCACTACTGCCTAAGCACAAAGACCAGACAGCTAGCTCGCGACAAGGCATGCTCGAGGCAAGAGACAAGCCACTAGGAGAAATATTGAAAGAATTAGTCCGAACAATGACCAACTCAACAACACCCCCAGAACAGTCAGTCCATAAGAACACAAGCCAAGCAGCTCACATACAAGGGAATTCATTACAAACTGGACATCAAGAGCTACCTAGGACAGAAAGCGCGAAGCACCCGGGGTCAAATAGTAACTATATTAATAGTCGAGCTAAAACAAGTGGTGGTGGCGGAAATAGTGGTAGCGGTTACATACTCGAGGTGATACATGGTTTGAGTTTTAGGATGGTACTCTTGGGGTCATTCATACTTATAATTTGGATTCTTTGTCTGCCATTACTCCTGAGGCGTACAACTCTATCCATTGAATATGATGACTCCCGTCACTGTCAGTTCCATTTAGATCTGTCGCTATTATAAGTATAGTTCAACCTCTACTCAATCTACCTGTCACATAATACAAAGAGACATTTGTATATAGCTAGATAGTTGCCTACGAAGGTTTTGAGACTTCGTGCAACAACAACTGTCTTTATCTACCCCAAAGCACGAGGTTCCTGACAATACCTTCTACTTGTTTATCCTTTCCTCTCTTAACACGAAGGCAAAACAGCTAGAAAACATAATGTGGCGAGATCAGAAATTCGAGCAAATGAGATAAGGACAGATCTATATGGAGAATATATATATCAATGCGAAATTCGCCTTGTCTTTCCCCTCGATACACACTTGTCAAGGACTATGCGTACAGAGTGATAAGGGTGGATTCTCTAATACAGAGTAGAAGTAGAAGACAAGTGAAAATCTAGCCTCTCTAGTTCTCTATCTGACCGTTCCCTTATACACGTCGTATCTAGCGCGTGCTGTTATATTGGCGTGGTTGGTGTAAGGCTATTAACCTAGTGCCTTAACCGCAAAGAGGAAAGAGGATTGGTTGGTTGGTTGGTATATTTAACGCTGGGTAGAAAATAAATCTTCGGCCTCTCTAGGGGCATACGGCGTGGGAGGCTATTTTCTATTTGTTTTAATATAGTCTACACTTGCCCAATATCTCCCAAATCAAAGCCGAAGGCACACGTGATAGTCAAGCCGTTCCCGTTGGCCCCGCCCTCTAGGCTCGCGTCAGGTGTAGTGTATGCAGAGGGTTAGCCCCTTACGAGGGCTGCCCACCAAAAGGTATTTTAAAGGTGACGGCACCGTCGACCAAAACTCGTAGCCATACGCCAAAAAGCTTCGTTTCGCAGTAAAGCGTACTATTTTGCTAGTTGCGCTAGGAATTTTTCGATCCGTACGCAATAGAGGTCGTTGTCGGCCTCTCGAAATTATCTAGTTGAGCATTTGCTCCCGTTGTTTGGCTGTAGCGGCTAATCGTCTCTAACGTGCCGTGGTCGGTTGATGTCGTATTTATCGCGGGATCACGCGTAGCTAGCTAGGGATCTTAAATCGCGTACAGCTTTCCCAAGGAGTGTAGGCCCTTCTGTAACCTCAATACGACGGCTCCGGGCTTACTGCAGTTGTTGAAGTTCGTGGCAAGCGGTCGGAAAATGCGAGGTTTTTAGCGTTGTTAAGGATTTCTTAGGGCTAGCGGCCCATTTGTATGGGGGTTGAGTGCGCCATTTCTGGGTACGCTATCGCTGCACTAACAGTGGGCGACAAGAAAAAATAAATCAAGGGGAAGGTGAAGAGGAAAGAGGAGAACAGAGGCAGAAGGTTTAGAGAAGTATCCACTACATATAGGCTAGTTGACAGGCCACAAGGTACGCTTGACGTGATCTCTGATAAATCAGAAGAATAGTCGCGAGTGTGGTTGCCCAGGAGGCATCTCCGCGGCGGGCGTGCGCCTCCCTCGGTGTCGGAGCTCCAAGGAGGAGATCGCTCTGGTGGAATGTGAGCGGTCGCTGTGCAGAATTCGTAGTAATAGTCGAATAGGACCAAAGACTCGGCGGTAGCGACGGATTCATATAGACAGTACTCTCGAGACAGCGTTGTAAGTCAATTGTCGTTATATATCCAGCAGAGAACGTCACATAAAGCTCAGATGATTGTGCTGTGGCCCTAGCATAGGATATGAGCCTTCCCACCCTAAAATCGACCATGAATCACACAGTTGTATTCGAAGTCAGCGACTTACATGTCATAGATACCAAGGTACCTAGTGAGACAACATAAAGCTTCGATGATCCGAGCATCGCAGTATACCAAGTAAAGTTTCGGTAGGAGGCGAGAGGATTTTATCTCGATGGAGAGTACTCAAACAGTTGGGTGTTCGATGTTTAGAGTCTCAGGAGAAAATAGTAGTATCAAATTAAATGTCCAATAGACGAATGATGACTGAAAAGGTTTGGCAAAGTATACCATTTTTTCAAGTTGCACGCAAGTACCAACAGACAACAGCCACAGCAGCGTAGGGAAAGGAAACGCACCGTTAATTTAAGGTAGATATGTGGTTTTTAGAGCATATGGGGTGATTTCCGAGACTTTTCCAATTATGATCGTACTCGAAGCCACGCCAACCCATCAAGACCTTCCAGTCCTCTAGTACCCTGAGCAACAATAGGCGCAACAAAGCGGGAGAAGATGTTGGTGTTTAACGGCAGACTAGTATATATGGTAGCCAGAGATAACATCAAAACGCTTAGGCAAAGCGTAGCTAGCCGGGTTCTGCCCGATTGTTCGCTCCGTGCCCGTTAGCTGTCACGGTCCCAATGTAAGGTACTGCAGGCGGCCAAGTTTTCGACTTGAAAAGCTCTATCTTTTAGTAGTGTTGCGGTATAGCGCTGCATTTCTATTCCGTGATGTCGATCTATGGAGCGATTCCGAACGGAGGCATGGCGTGGTGAGCTACGGCCGCCACAAACACAAACGATGATAGGCCTTAGGATTTCAGGATGATGATGACGAGGTAGCTGATAATGACCGTGAGAGTTTAAGGTAGTTTAAGAGCAGCACGAGAGATTGGATCATCGAGTGAGGGACAGTGAAGCGATGACAAAGATTTGTCAAAGGGTATGACATGTCGGAAACAGCCCCTTACTAACATGCCTGCGGGAAGACACTGGCAGGTTTGCCACAGCCCTACTTACGATATGGAGCAGTGACTGGCAGCCTGGGGGGGCATTGCAGCTCGTGTCGGAAGGAGGTATCGTGCTGGGTAGAAGTTTGCGTTAGTTTCCACCCGAGGGACACATATAAGGATAGATGCATCTGGAGCTCACTTTCCGCACAGGCTATTTAAGTCGCCACTCTGTCCGAGAATTTGGAAGCTGGTTACACATATGGTACTTCAGTACGAAGCCAATAGTGTGACTGGCTGGCTCCTACCTCCATCTTCAAACAACTTGAGATGATGATTATGTAGCTGCACTTGCTTATTTTAGTATCCTTTAACCAGCAATTCATTATTCGCATTGCCAATTACCTTGCTCTTACAATGTCTTGTTGGTTTGCCCCTCTGAAAGTCCTCTATTTATGACTGCTTGTGCTCGATTCCATCTCCAATACTGATCACCTATTACTTCCCTTCCTCTTCCAAATATTGCCCGCGCACAGGTAGGGTAGAGGTACAATACTAGAGACAGCAGCATTCCCTAGCATAGAAACATCGATACCAACACAGATTCAAACTAAGAAAAATAGAAGATACAGTCGCGAATAAAGTGTTCGTAGAATGTCACACTTGGAGAATACGAGGCTGCAAGTCTCAGACCCTCTGAACGCGTTACACGCGCTGAAACGCGTCTTCCCGTCTATTACTGATATTCTTCCTGATGTCCTACGTGAGGCTATTCAGCCTTTGCTTAACTGAGGGATAGGCGCCGAGGTCGGAGGTTTACTCTATTGGCCAGAGTTGTATATAGATTCGTAGCCAAGCCACCTGAAGGGAAAAGAATCCGAATGGTCAAGGTCTTAGGCAGTCATAACAGATTATTGTATTCTGAATAGAGTCAATTCCAAGCCCTGAAACTAGCCCTTGTTATATAGAATGAGACGGTGCCGTCTTTGCTAAAAAGCGGTTTGAAGACCTTGTTCTAGGAGAACCCTATTGGTTTTCCATAATTGATATCAACTACCTACTTTTCATCATAGTCCCCCTGTTCCACGACTTGTACGGGCGGGCCTTGAAACAAGTTACGCGGGGACCTATACGACGGGTGGCTTATCCTCGTTCTAGATTGGTCTTCGAAATACGGGGGATGCGCCCCCCATCCATGCAGCCGATGCTGCTCAGCTACGTGTTTATTAGTTGGTTGCGGAGCTCTCTTCCCACCCACTTGATGCACGTTTTCGTTTTCCCGTAGTTGATGAGGAGAGCAGGTAGTTCGACAAGGTTGTGAGCCGTGGCCCAGTCGTAATTGTCGTGGTAGAGATCGAGTAGGAAAATCCACATCCTATCGACTTTTTGCACGGCCATGAGCTTGGCCTCAGTCTTGTGAATATTGAGCGTCGAGCATGCCGCTGTAACGACACCCTCCCATGGTGCGGTAAGAGTTTTTTCAGAGTAAAGCGGGGATCCCTTCCTCAGAAATACAGCAAGCCGGAAAGGCTTTTTGGTTGCCAGTAAGTCAATACTGATCTAGGATACTCGGTGGTGTTAGGAAATGAAGGCATGGAAAATAGGTGTAGAAATATAACTCGCCTGGTCCATAAGTAGCTCCTGAGACGTCATTCTGAAATTCAAGTAAGCAGGATCAGGAATTTCTCCTTCGGAACAGCAGCAATAGAAGAGACGGCGTTTTGGAACAAGTAGAAATGTTTAATCTTTCTGAGAATACAATGAGGGGTTAATATCACACAGGTCTTACACATGTGCCACGGATTATGGGAGAAATTAAGTGTCACATACAGATTAGCTACAATATAATGATAAGCTGTCTATAGTGCTAGATTATTGGTTAGCAGGATATGCGACCTACCAAGATTTGTCGTCATTGAAGCAAGGGAGTTTCTATCTCCTGAAACAAACTCATGCCTACGAGATGCTTTAAAATCTAATTTAGATTATGTGATTAAAGGCTACTGGATCACCCATTCCCACACGCAAAATTGAATATGATTAACCCGACGGGTCATTTGACGGTGCATCTAGTTAAGTGTAACATGGGGAAGATAAAAGCGAATGTGTATGTGTCTTCCAAAATCCGAAAGCTGAATAGCGATAGGCGGATTTTCGCAGCTATCCTCATATCCTACTCACTGAGAGTACCACAGTAATCAAATGAACTAAATAAGCGAGGTCGGCCGAGCAGTCAGTCCTGACTGCTGTCCTGACTGCTCTCAGGACTAGGGTAGAAGCATGAGGCACATTTTCCCTCGAATACAACTTCTTCAATCACTGATGTGTCCGCGTTCGGTCTGCAAACCGGCTCATATTTGCCCAGATTCTCGCACTTCTCTAAAACGTCTTCATGCAGCACCGTTATATCGCAGTTCTTGCATATTGTCTGCTTGTATTTGCACATCTAGCGCTGTGTTAGCGAGCGAAGCAAAAGACGATAGACTGATAGAATAGAATAACCTACCGTCAGAGATGAAGGGCCGATACGAGGCCACTCGATATCTAACCAACAGACGTTCAGGTAGGTAGTAACTTGGGACAGGCGATGCTATGGCAGCGAGTTGTGTTATAGACGGAACAAAACTGAGATACCGGTAATCTTTCCTCGGCTCGGATTGGAAGCTGGAGCTAAACTTGCAAAGCGAGAAGACTGATGTATATATAGTAATGGGATACCTGCGCCCTTGGACTGTACTACTCTAAACCCCATTTTCTTAGGCAAATAGCTAGAGGCCATCAAGCCAATAGCTTCAACAAGAGCCCATGGCTTATGAACCGGCCGTTTGGATCAACCTCTCGTATAACAAGAAGGCGGGGGAGATCTACTTACACAAGGGGTGTGCCACTTGGCAGATGTGAGCGAGAAAATGCAGTCTTCCAACCAGAGATCAGAGTCACAGGTCAAGGGAAAAATCACAACTGCCGGATCATAAAAACCAAGTTACGCCTGAATGACCATCAGCCGGTCATTTCATGGAACAAACAGATAATTGGAGCCAGAGACAAGTAATGGTTGCAGTCACATGTTCTAAGATAGGACGAAGACTACTCCAAAGGAACACCCAATTCGATTTGTGCTGCGTTATAGTTGAGATTTGTGACATTATTGCCATGGTGGATGTTAGTCTAACTATTTGTCTTACATTTAAAACTATTTGGTGGATCCGTGAGTAGTGTGTGAGTAACGTATGACGTATCTCGGCAATTCGACTTAAACGAGTTTATTTGAGGAGCAAACATCGGCGACGTCTTATAAGCGGATCTCACAACACTATTTCTAGGGCAAAAGACATGTATATGCAGAAGTGAGAAATGGATTGCGAAGAAGATTATGCTATATAGTTTAGTTAGAAGGATTCACACATGTCTCTTAAGTTATGTCGTTCTAGGCGCGAGGAACTTACCCCAGCCCTCAATGATTTGACAGATCTGAGTTCCAACTTTCGACCTGTAAAATCGTGCTATAATTGTTACGATTACATGGAAAACAGTTAGATGCGCGATTTCAGAAGAAGGGATGTGCCACAGAAATCCAGCGTGATATCTATGCCCGAGTGGCTCTTCGTTGTGTTCCACGTACACACGTATCTGTACTGAGTTCACAGTGATCTAGGCGCACCTACACATACACGTGATCCCAAATTGAGTCATCCATGATTGGTAGTTGTATCTGGCAAACATATAAAGGTAGAAACCTGCATCATGTAGTTGAGATCGGGACTGAGGTGCTTATACAACAGAATATATATACTCGCAATATTAAACCTTCAGTACCCAGGGGTCAGACGGTTAGGAGTAGTTAGAACTTCTTTAACATCGAAAGCCGTTTTGCAGCTAAGTGAAAAAGACCTCTAGTTATAGAGTGAAGGATTCTAAGAAAATGTACAATAATATATATTGTATAAGCTTCTAATAACTGTAATACACATTGTGTTAATTATGCCTAACACGTTTTTATCCTTTTCTCGCCACTAGTGTCAATAAAAGCGCTGCAGCAAGCAAAGCACAGCGCTAACTCGTAAAAAATCATTCTGCGTGCGTATTACGCTACAAAAAGAGCGACAGAATCGGACCATGGATTCTTTGTCAAAGACACGTTAACGTATTTGTTGGAAGACTTCACTATTGTTACGGGTCAGGCCCGATATCTTGTTCCGGACTACCTCCGAAACGCTACTAGTTATGATCGCCCCTTGGGGCAGCGTGTCTGGCAAGTCAAACAAGTCAAAGAAACGCCCTTTGACTAGTTTGACTGCCTTGAACGCCTATTTCGGGTGATTTTGACTGGTTTGGCTGATCTCCGTACTTAAATTGGCCTAAATTACTTGACCAAATAAGTCAAGTAATCTCAATACTCGTTTTCAATCGGTCGGTATAGGCTAATTCGGTCGCGGTCACAGTCGCAGTCGTAATAGGTCAATTCGTCTGGCTAAGTGAAGTTATTACGGTAAGTTAGTTGTGTAGGTAAGTCAGTTGTATAAGTACATTAACTACCTAGTTCAACGCAGTTAACACAACGAAGTTAACGCAGTTAGCGCGGTTAATGTTAACATTAAGCTCAAATTAATTTCAATTGAAAAGTTTCACTTAGCTAATTTCAAAAATATCAACAGATTAATGCTAACGATAATACGCGTGGTATTAATAGTTTAAGGTATAGCGTTAAAGTAGTCAAGCAAAGTAGCTAGTAAAAATAGGCCAGGAGCTAAAGTGAGGCAGGTAGAGATATAAGTAATTAAAAAGAAAAAGATAGTAGGAAAGGTTAGCCGTTAACCGTTCTACTAATAGCCAATTTTATCAAAAATACTTTGTAAAAAAATAAAAAAATAACTTACAATTAAATAAAATTATTTGTAAGTAATTAACAAGCTAATTAATTCTCTATTTAGTTTAAAAGTAATTTTAAAAGCCGTTATTTCGTTTGGTTTGCGCTAATTAATTGCAAGTCAAGTCAAATATTGCTTGACTTGCCAGACACGCTGCCTTGGGGTTACGCTACGCCATAGCGGCTTTACTATATAAGCACTACACATATACGAGGGCGCACGAGGAAAACCTTTTATCCTTAAGTTAGTTAATAAATATGTATAGCATACGACCATAAGGTCCAGCTTCTCACAGCTATCCAACCTGTCGATTACCAGCGCGCTCTCGCAAAACCTCCTACTCTAATGACAGCAAGAGATAAAATCAAATTGATGGAAATTGATTTTCCAAACGGCGTTGTACGCGCTTCATACAATTACTTCCACATCCCTCCTATTTACGTATGAAGACTCTGGATCATCATCCAGGGTGCCTCCAGTGACCACCAGCCAGTGTCTTTATAGAGATTGAAATGATATCTAAAGGATATTGCCAAATACTTAGACATGGATACAATTCACATCAGTTATTATGATCATTGGCCATCGCGTTTATGGCTTTCAGGCCGCCTCGTCTAAGCCTCGACATCTGACGTAGCCCTGCTATCAAATAGCCATGTGTCACTCACCCCATCAATTGCCCTCTTAATCTTTCCAGTTTCGCACGCTGTTCCATGTCCTGGCCAGTTCGTGGCTTGTTAGGATCCGGAACAGCTTCAATCCGACTCGTATCCTTGCTCCGGCCTGGGAGAAACGATCTAATGGACATAAAAGCTGATGACTGGAGAACATGCGCCCGCATGAAAGAGGCAAATGCTGGAGCAGAACAGACTATGAGGGCAATGTCCATTTCAGCAAGACTAAAATAAATCAGTAATTAGTGTTCAACTACAGAGACATCGTAAATAGTAGGAGAGTGGAACTGATACTTAGTCAGGAGCACAGCGCTACCAAGGTACAAAGATTCTGATTCCGTGAACTCTAATACTCGTAAAACGAACGATGTAATGCTTGCAGCCACGCCCCTGAGAAGCGAGTTAGTTTGACAGATCAGAGCACAATCATCTTTAGCATGTTTAACTCAAGGACGTCTTACAAGAAACCCACAAAGAAGATGGCCCCTATCTTCACTTTCCGTTTGGCTGAAAGGTTTAATCGAGCGATAATGGGCAATGGTAGGATGAAAATATAGGCGTCGAGAATAATACTGGCTGCGCCCTGGCCAATCGCCAGGAAAATGACATACTGGGCCGTGCTGCCAGCGCCATTGATTAGACTGTTCCAACTTTGGCCCGGGTGAGGTGTTGCCCAGACGGTGGCGAGGACCAAGCTCGTTACGTAAAGAACAAAGTCGTAGACGATACCAATCTAGATAGCAATATTAGTCGCTCTGGATACAGAGAAGACTTGGCGAAACAATAGCAAGGTAACCGTTTTCGAAAAGAATAAGCTGGTGTTGGACACACTCTGCCAAACGTAAGATATCTTGAGTTGCGCATAGAGTTAGCGAGTTTAGTTGGCGCACACGAGTATAGCCAGACCTAACCTGTTCGAACTGGCCATCGAGCCAGCCAAGGGGCAAGTCCCAGGAATGTCGAAAATATCGGGAATCTAGATGTGGAAATTGTCAGTTCGAGCGAGGTTTCATACCGGGCTGGTAACCCGCGGGAGGTTAATACTCACAAATGATCAAGACAACAGTATAGCCGATATTTAAGAGAATTACGAAAAACACAAAAACTGAAACACATTCAACGTCAACACCGACCATTATGCATCTTTACAGGAGGCGGTTAAAGGAACCTACGATCAGACCACTAGAGTTTTCGCAAGTTTACAAAAAGTCTACCGAAGCCAAAGACAATCGCAATAGTAGTAAGAATGACGCTGAGAGAGATTACCACCGGCTTCAGACCTCGGGTTCCAAAGTCCGGGATGTGCCCCGCCGGGGGCTGGCCACTCGGCACTTGGCACAGATCTGTCCCTGGTGGGAACAAGCCGGCGTAGGGCGATCCCATGGTGGATTTGAGGATAATATGGAAGCACGGAACAAAAGACTTTTGAGTTTCGCCAATGACTCGAGAAAGGCTGTAGCACAGCGGTAGAGAGATTATTAAAAGCCATTGGAACAGATAAATGGCGTATTCTTGCCAGATTTGTTACAGCGTATATATATGGTCGCATATCCTCAATCCTCCTCGATTCTAGTAGGTGGGTTCCGTAAGCACATGATTACTACTTACGGTAAGATTCAGCTCGTTGTACGGACAGGGTCGAGATATTCAGATAGCAGCAAAGACGTCGCTTCGCAGTATCCTCGTCAAGACGGTTATTCTTGTTCTAGTAACCAGCTCGAAAGGTGATATATACATAGACCGCCTCGGATAATTACTACAAAAACGACCTTGATCTATTTATATATACCTGTTAGTTGGTGGCGTATGAGCATATGAGTACACTGGGCCGTACTAGGGGCACTTACGTATACCGGTAGCTCTGCATGAGGAGGGCTGCACTTTGTCCACCACTGCCAGGTGCCGTTCGCGACTCGAATTTCTAGAACTTTTATTATCATGTAGTCTCCATAACACATTTCCAAACAACATCAAAGTAACATTAGAGTTACCCAGTCTGCCTCGCATCCTTACAGTCGGTAACGATTAATGCCTACTCCAACACCAGTCCGCGTGGAGTCTGGCGCCGGGCAGTCCCGCGCTTGGATCCCCCACTAACGAATGCGTTTTACTGACCCACAGTAAGCACCTACTGCAAGCACTTACAAGCTTACGGTTCTGCCTAGGGCACCTAAGTAGGTAGGTACGTTTAGGGTGTCTTAAAGGTGGATATTCGGGTATGCTACAGTGGCTGTTGGTTGGTATGGAATGATTCACGCAATGGCTGGCTGACACTCCGACACAGCCCCCTCGTCTCCCTTCTGTGTTTCTACTTCTCTTGAGCCAACAATTGCTCAACTCTGTCCTAACCTGGAACCTTGTCCTCATAAGCCTCTGAAACCCTTTGTTGGGGTTCATGCACCGACATCATGGAGCACCGAGACCAATCTTCTCCCCAAGGGCTTGTGGTCATCCACGCAGCTCTGTTTCGTATGGGCACAACGTCTTTGGCCGATGCCTACAGAACTCTAGGCTATAATGTCCACCATGGCGTCGACGATATCCGTGGCAACCCATGGGGTCTTCTAGAGAAAGCAGCTGAAGCCACCTGGCCATCGATACCCGGAGCGACACCGAGACAGCCATACACCCGAGAAGACTGGGATGCTCTTTGGGGCTCCAAATACGACATAGTCACTGACTTGGCCTCGCCCTTCGTCCCCGAGCTCATAAAAGCCTATCCGGATGCCAAAGTAATTGTTGTCCAACGAGACTTTGATTCCTGGTGGCCAAGTTTCAGATCACAGCTCTTGACCACACTGTTCTCTTCCTCTCCTCTAGTCGCCATTGGCCTCTTTCTCGAATGGCACATCAACGGGATTCGTGCTGGCTATGCAATGCGGAAAGTGCACTTCGGCTTCTTCGGAGCCAAGAGCCTCGAGGAAATTGAAGCCAATGCGCGGGAGACGTACGATAGATACTTCGAGACAGTAAGGCAGATGGTTCTTCCTGGGCGGAGACTAGAATACCAGATGAGTGACGAGTGGGAGCCGTTATGTTTGTTCCTCGGAAAGAACGTTCCCGACGTCCCTTTTCCACGATTGAATGTGAGAAAGAATTACTCGGCGGAGGAGCGGCGGAAGTATAGAATCAAGAAGTACACTAAAAGGGCTGTGCCAGTGGGTTTGGCGATTCTAGGCGTTGTAGCAGCAATGTGGTACAGGTCCCTGGGATAACCATCTAGTGTGCTCCAATATCTGGTTACGCTTCTGACAATGGTGTCATTATGAGGAAACCACCCCAGTACAGGGGGCAGTGCATATAAAATGCACCTGCACCGCCTGCACGCTAATCGGTGGCATAGCTAAGTCTAACCTCGCGGTCAAAACTCCATCTCGGTCGGCACGGCCAACTGCAGATCATCTAGCGTGACCTTTCTGCAGAACATATACGGGGAGTCGAGCGCACTGTTGCACTGGCGCCTTCGTAGGAAGGTTACTGCGACGCGACGCAGAACTCCATGGTCTTTCCCTAATTTCCCAACAGTGTTCGCCCGGGATGTTGTAGATCGATCTTATGTTAACGATTTCCATTGGTTCGCATCAACAACAGCAACCTTTGCGCTATGGATGTTGGCGCAGGGTGTAAGTGGAGTTAACAGCAGGCCGTTAGGTAGAGCTAGGGTGCAGGTGGACTACATAGTGAATGGAGGAGGAATTGAGACTGTGATAGAGTCCCTCCGCTGCAAGTGAAATGCATGGGGCTTCTTGACAGAATATCAAGAGCCGAGGGATGATGTCGGTCTTCAATAGAGGGTGTTGTTAGAAGAATGCCAATGCTTTAGAGATACCTTAGCAACCCTTTCGGTCTATGTCCTTAGTGCACAAGGTCTCACGTTGTAAAACAGCGGAATATCAAATCACGTACCTATGAGAATCGTTCTTTTACATTGGTGGCCGTAGGGGGCGGTAGGGAGTCCCCACGACAGTCTGGTTGGTTGGTTCGGTGAAAATTGTACCAGCGAAAATCAAGACTCAAGGCTAGTTTTTCATCGAATAATATGGCGGTTGTCAGGAACCTCGTACTTTGGAGTAGGTAAACACACTTGTTGTTGCACGAAGGTCCTAAAACCTTCGTGGGCAACTCTCTAACTATATACAAATGTCTCTTTGTACTCTGTGACAGCGGTTAACGTGAAAAAATCAATAAAACTAACTGCAATCATATGACATGAAGTACAACTTATGGTATTGTAATTATCACATAGAGAATTACTCCTATCACAACTAAGCTGCAAAGCGCTCGAAACCAGGCTGCTTCCCCGGAAAACCCACGGCCTCATACTACACTCAAACAAAATGGGTTGCCATCTCCTTTCAACATCAAAGTCTTGGATACCAGGCCAATATATCTAAGTGACGATGTGCTCCAATTCACCAGCATTTCCCTGCTCCCATGGGTACAACTCCTCGACTTGACGGATCAGCGTCTCATGTTGGAGACTCCTAGGCTTAAATGTCGCATTAAATGGTTCCACCCGATTGACAAGACCGGGCACAATCTTTATGGTCTGTTCAATTTCACGGCCCCTCTCGTCTACGCCCTTACCAATATCGAAAACCGCCAAAGCTCGGGCAACAGTTACCCAAGTGGATGAGAGGGCGAGATGACGACCGGGGCAGATACGACGTCCATAACCGAAAACATACTGGCTCGGATCTGGATTCGGATCTGGGCCAAGAAAGCGTGATGGGTTAAACTCTGAGGGATTAGGGTAGACCGCGGGATCATGTGTGAACCACCATACGTTAGGCAGAAATGTCGTTCCTTTCGGAATGTAATACCCATCGATGACGTCGTCAGCATCTGTAGTATGGGGCGCAGCCATCGGGACTACTGTGTGCCACCGAAAAGATTCTGATACTATCGCGCTAACGTAGGGGAGACTGTCCTTATCACTATATTCAGGGAGTCGGCCATCCCCAACGACTCTATCGATCTCTTCTTGAGCCTTATGCTGGATGTCAGGAGCGAGGGTCATGTTGAAAAAGAAAACACATAACGTGTTAACTGTCTAGTTCACAGGTCAATTTAACCTTCCATTCCAACTTGGTATATCTTGGAAGGGCACGTTTGACATACAGTATCAGAGCCACCAAAATATGCAGTCGCCTATTGTAATCATTGTTAGTTTTCTGTAGCTTCCCAGGTGATGAAAGGATGTAACTACCGGGGGAAATATGAATGGGGGTTAGTGACATTGTATACTACTTACAGCAGCCGACTGGAAACAATTCTCAAGCTCCGCCGATATTTCATTGCCTCTACTGCCATAGAAGTCTGAGACCATAGACGGTTCGAAATCACCACCAGCTTGTCGCTTCCGAGCGAACCGCAGCGGCGTCTCTACGGCCTCTGTTACCGTAGCTCGCCATCTTTTAGCAACTTGCTTCCATCCAGTGCCAGGCATCCACTCAGGAACATATAGTACTGTGAAGGCTTAGCTTTCTAAACCGTATGAATATCACGTAGTAGTATCATAGAGGCTCTTGACAGACTGAAGAAATTACATACGAGCGGGGATGAAATCTACGAGCCGTGCGCCCACGGCAAAAGTTGCCGAAAAATTGAACATGGCCGCGTCGACAACTTGGACGAGTGGATCTGACTTATGAGGATCTACTGTGTACCCGTATACTATCTTGAGAATCGTAGCGGCAGCCTCACTGCCGAATGTTAGCATACGTTACATGGGGGACGATGTTTTACGTACACCTTAATGTGATTGATCAATAAATCTGGCTTTTGTAAAACCCGGAAGAGAAACCGATGCGCTTCTTTTTCTTGTATATGTGTATACCGACCAACGAGCTTTTCCGTGCCAATCGCCGTATGCATGAGCTTTCGGGTCAACCGATGCTGTTTGTCATACGGTTGGAGACTAAAAATATCGTAGTAGCGGCACCTTGAAATTGTTAAGCCACACACGTTCATCACACGCGACGTAAGAAGATAATTTGCCTACAGTTTAGCAAATACTAGTTTCGGTCGCGATGAGTATACCGACGATCTTTTTTCCAACAGTTCGGAGGCTAGCTCTGCTGAATGCAATATTACTTGGGTTGTTCCCAATGCAGTTACAGAGCTGATGGGTCCTGCCACTCGTCACAAGTGTCAGCGGCTACTCGCTCTGGTATATAGAAATCGTGGCATTGCATACCGTAGATGTCTTTGTGCTTCAACCAATGCTCCCACTCGGGCTCGCCGGCCTTGGGAAAGTCGGCAATATTCCCCAACAACGGCCCTTCAAATGCTACGTTAGTCATCGGCGTATCGAGAGAACTAGGTGCAGACATATGGGAAACTTCAATAGCGTAGTTTTAGGTCAAGTGAGCGCATAGGTGAATAAAAAGCATATGCAGCGGGAAACTCGGGATATTACATACACCCTTTAGGTCCAGGGGGTAGAGGACCTGGCTTCCTTTTTATAGCATCAAGGAAGATCTTGACACCGACGACCGCCGCAGTGGCCAGAAGGAGGCTTATCACCAGATGTATAGCCATGGTGTTCAAATCCAGTAGCAAGATTCAAAATAGCTGGTGCGATGTTGCGAATTTGACCAAACGGTAAAGTCAAGAAGAAGTCGCTAGGCTATAAGGGGTGGATTTTCGTGGCTTCTTATATCATCAAGCAAGTACATAAAAAATTTGTTCCGTTCACTACCGTCTGAGTATGCGATGATCCTGCATAGATTCAAACATCCGGAACGCAGCATCGCCTGTTGAAAAGGACTCCGAGGGACCACACAAAACTCATACCCAGCGCCACAATATGGGGACCTATTCGTGGCATTTCGAAACGGTGGGGTGGGTGCATTGCATATTGCATGAATACTTCCTGACCTACCTAGTTAAGATATGACGGTGCTACTCTGACAAGCTTGGAGGTCACCCTATGACCGAATAGATGAAAACAATGATAGCGATACACGTCACATATAATACCTGTAGTTCAATCGGACCGGCTGTTGCTGCACTCTGCAAGAGATTTGTTAATAGTGATTGCTTGCGCATGCTTCTAATAAAGCCTAACTCTATCCTCAAAATATAATAAAAAAAATTGGCTTTTGTATCATCTTATAAGTAGCTATGTAAGTGTGTATCGACTCCTCAGGCACCCACAGAATCGTAATACAGTACATCGTTATCCCGAGCACGATGCCCACAACACGTCTCACGTTTGGGTAGGGGTTGTCCAAGAGAAAATAGCGTATGATCAAATACAGTAAGGATACAAACATGTGAGAGGCTCATTCCGCATGGCACTTGTCTGGGTGCCGGTATTTGAACAAATCTCGATATCCCCTCGACTGTCGCAGCCAACTGCCCTACTCGTTTCCCGCTAGCCGTTTCAAAAAAAGCGACATCGCAACCAATTTCCTTTGTTATTCGAGTTCGAAGCTCTACTCCAATCAAGCGGCGAGGGCGATCTGCTCGGCTTAATATAATTATCTTGCCGCCGCCAGAAGCGCAGCGATGGAACCCTTGCCACGCTTCTTCTGAAAACCCATGTGATTCAACCTAGGTCCATGCTGCCAAGCTCGCTGGATGGCACCCTTAGTTACTGAATACCGGAGAAGCCAGACCCTGGGAACAACAATCACACGCTCGGTATTTGACTTTTCGTCCTTGCCAAGAAGTTTTAATGGTAGCCTATAATAGAGTGATAATAATGCTATGATTTTCAATCTAGAAAGAATTTTAAGCCAAGAGAATTATATATGTTTTTCAAGCTGTAAAAATGCTTCTTATTAAGTGGCAGCTTTTTGATTTAGTAATAGACAAAGGAGCAGGTTCTATATGTGTTGGTGGCCATCGATATATTTTAAAGATCACTGCGTAACAAAAAGGTCTATAAAACTTGTGTATGGTTGATGACTTCTTGATGACGAGTATATCATTCTTGAAAGGACTGACCATTCCACCGCCAATATATTGTAACATGGGTGAGACACCGGTGCATGCGGGTGTTCTAAGCAGTCTCTTAACGGACCTTTTTATATAGGCTTTTTTGTTACGAACCAACAGAAGGACGGCCTGTTGGGAGACCAAGGTGACCAAACGACCTAATGAGGGGTACTGGGCTGAACCAGGAGACAAGCCATAGCCCATGAGAGATCACGTGATATGCAGCTTTGTGGAGCAATTAAAGCAAATAAAGCAAGCACTTTATATAATTTATAAAGCAAATAAAATAATAATAAAATTGGTAAAAAAAAAACTATTTATATAATAAATTAACGTTTTTTATATATTTAGTTATAGTTTTTACTTTATAATTTAATTTAAGCATATAGCAATTTTTTAAAATAATTATATAAAAATAATTTTTTAACAATTATTAGTTATAACTTAATTATATAACATTTATATTTTAAGCATAATTTAATATATAAAGCTTTAAATATTAACGCTTTTATAAACTAATAATTTATTATATTTTAAATTATTAAATTTATTAATATTTAAAAAATAATTATATATAATTATAATATTTTTGCAGCAGCTTAAATTAATATTTATAATAGTGCAAAGCTTTTTAACATATTTATAAAACAAAATTAATAATTAAAAGCATAAGTTATAAACTTATTAAAAATTAAGCCTTTTAAATTAATTAAGCTAATTAAGTTTAATAGCAATTAAAAACAATTAAAAAATTTTTTAACTTAAGCAAAAGCTTATTTATAACATTATATTAATAGCTTTTTATTAAAATAAAATAAAATAATAATAACTGTAAAATTTTTTATAAAAAACGCATTAAAATAATTTTAGCTAATAATAAACAATTATATAAAAAACAATAATATTAACAACATAAACAAAAAAATTAAAATAATATTTAAATTTTATAAAAAGTTTAAAACAGCATTAATTAATATATATAAAAATTAAAAAAAAAACCAAGCAAAAAAAAAAACTGCTTTTAATATTTTAAACAAAAGCTATATATAAATATGTAATAAAGTTTTAAAAAATAGCAGCTAAAACAATTTAAATTAATAGTAACGCTTTAATAACAACATTTTATTAAAAATTAAAAATTAAAATATAAAATAAATTATATAAAAATAAATAACTAAGCAATTTAAAAATTTATATTGTTAATATAATAAAAATTAATAATTAATTATATAAACAATATTTATAAAAATAATAATAAAGTTAATAAATATTTAATATAAATAAAAAATAAACTTTTAAATTAATAGCATTAAATATTTATGCAAAACTTATAAAATTTAATGCAATAAAAAAAAAGCAAAATTTAAGCAAAGTTAAATGTTATAATTACAATTAAAAAAAATACTATGCTTAAGCTTATAATAAGCTTAAAAAAAAGCAAAGGTTTAAAAAAGCAAAATAAGCTTTATTTATAATTATTATAATGTTAAAAATTAACAATAAATAAAGCTAATTATAATAATAACACGTTAAAAAAGTGTTATATTGTAATATATGTAAAAAAAAAAAGCAAATATACTTAAAACATTTTTTTATAAAATAATTAAAATAAACAAGATAAAATAATTATTAGTAAAAATTTGTATAAGTAGTAAAATAATAAATTAATGCAAAAGGAAAAATCTAGCTAAAGTTTAATTGCCGAAGGCAATTATACTTAAGCTAGATTTCTTTTTAAAAAAAGTGAACTTTAGTCGCTAAGGTAGGTGGCCCTTGCGGGGCCTACCCTTTTAGCTAACTATGTTAATTATATTTGCAATTTTATTAAATATAAAAAATATAACTTAAATATTAATAATAACACTTAAGCTAAAAAAAACAAATAAAAAAACATTAAATTAAAAAAAGTAAAGAATTTTATATAAAATAAAGTTAAAAACCTAACTTATAAATATAAAAAATAGCTTAAAAAATATATATATAATTATATTAAGTGTAATTATTAATTTAAATAAAAATAGTTAAAAAAATTTATAGCAAAATTTATTTAATAAGAAAAATATTTTAATAAAACATTAAACATATAAAAATTTTAAATAAAAAAATTAAAATAGCAATAATATACACGCTAAAAGTTAAAAATAATATAAAAATATAATAATATAGCTTAATATTTATAATAAAAGCTAAAATAAATATTAGTAAACAATTTAGCTTAATTATTAAATTTATTACTAAAAAATATTATTATAACAAAATTATAATAAATTAAAAATTAATAAAATTAAAACTAAAAAATAAAAAATATAAATAAATTTTTTAAATATATTATATAATATATTAATATATTAGCTATTTGCAAAAAAAGTTATATGATATATGGTTTTTAAAACGGTTAAATAAAACATTTATAATATAACCTTTATATAAAGCAAATAAAAAAAAAGTAATATTAATTTATTAAAACTTTAAAAAATTTATAATATTTGCAAAAAATTTATAATAGTTTATAATATACTTGCAATAAATTTTATAATTAAAAAATTATATTAATAATAAATATAAAATTTATATATAATAAAAAGCAATTAAATTATATAAAACAATAAAATAAACTTAATAAATTAACTAAAATTAATTAATGTTTAAAAAAAAAAAGCTTAAAAAAGCTAATATAATTAGCTAAAAAAGTAGGCCTTGCAAAGGCCACCCACTTTAATAACTAAGGTTTATTTTTTTTAAAAAAAAATCTAGCTTAAATATAATTGCCTTTAACAATTAAACTTAACGTGTTTTATTATTAAGTGACAAATATCATTAAGTGACAAAAGTCTTAGGTTTTCCCACCTCTTATTATTTAAACTTTATTTTCTCTACCTACAACAATGGACCATGCGTTAAAAAAAGCTAGGTTATTAACTGCTGCTAGCGCTTTTAAACGCAACCCTCACATTTCTATTTACAAGCTTGCGAAAATGTATAGCGTTCC